>BQKZ01004851.1:26834-45133 GCA_036244855.1 Temnopleurus reevesii | reverse complement strand
AACGTAAATATTATTGACTACATTTGCGTTCAGTCTTGTAATCTATTTTTGTGTTTCGTTTGAAGATAAGGCACAAACTCGGGCTCACTCATTCCTAATCTTTTGCAAGTCATATTGTCCGCCTTATCATCTCGTATTACATATTCTTTGAGCCCGATTGGCCCCGACCAGTACGATATATCACGAATCCTCGTCCCGTTCATACACTCAATTTCATATCTTCCAGAAAGTTCTTTCAACCTTTTGATTTCCGATTCCATCTGACTTCGCCCGTACGCTTCAACTTTTCGCCATAACGTTCTATTGAAATTTTCATACAATTTGAAATCCCCTGCGTTCCATTCATTGAGCCGTTTCGTCAGTACGTCTGCACGAAGTGTCGAATTTGTGTCTGATATATTCCCGCTTTTTTCTTTCACGAGCGGTACGCGCATCTTGCTATTTAGATGCGCGATCGTCTGCATATCCCAGCACATGAGATCCTTCAGAAGAATCAGAGACTCTAGGAAGTGTTCCGTCAGTAGGACTAGGTCCATCTTCTGGTCCAGGAACTGGATGTACTGGTCCACTTTGACTGCGTCAAACATGTCTTTCTTATCGAGGCCCAGTTCAAATAGTTGCGGATCTTTTCCGCTGAGCCGACTATTTTTGTTGCTGTTGTACTTATCGTAGTATTCCCTGGGGTTCGCAGCGAATTCATCTAATCCTACCTTATAATAGCGTTTCAACACGAAGTAGGAATACATGCTGGAGAATTGACTGGCCGGTTCACGGATAAGCGTTACGAACTTGGTGTCTGCAGGCATTATCTTCTTGAAATCTGAGGGAAAAAATTTTTTTGTGAGAGAAGAGAGCGAATTAATTGGCTGCTAATATTGATCTACGAATTAGAGGTTGATTCAAAGGAAACCTAATAATGGCGTTTTCAGCATTTTGCCACCAATGGGGTGGTTAGCTCTTAAAGTTAAGAACAACTTCAAGAATGATTGTATATACTTCATTATTGAGTGCTATTCGTAAGAGTGTAAATCATTTGGGACAGAATCTGATGGGCGTACCAGTCTTAATTCCTCGTGCTTAAAGCTCCTCGTAGCTTGGCAAGATACCTGCACGAACCTTATTTCACTGAAAATGTTCATAGACTATATATACCTTCATAAAAGAACAGGGTTGACGAGTAAGCTGTGACTTTTATGAGGTATGAGGTAACTTCAAATAACGCTACAAAATTATTAAAAGTGAATTACCACTTAAAATTCCTCATTCACTTATCCAGGAT
This sequence comes from Temnopleurus reevesii, assembly GCA_036244855.1. NCBI lineage: Eukaryota > Metazoa > Echinodermata > Echinoidea > Temnopleuroida > Temnopleuridae > Temnopleurus > Temnopleurus reevesii. The sequence goes on along the minus strand of BQKZ01004851.1, from coordinate 43,854 downwards.
TCTGCTACCTAGCCGCTCCGCCTCCCACCCCCCTCCTTTTCCCTCTTTAAGCCCCGGTCGCATAGGGCCCCGGAAGCAACACGATTCAACACGACTCTCTGTTCGCAGGCAGCCAACTGTGAACTGACCAAGAGTCGTATAGAATCGTGTTGCTTCCGAGGCGTCTTATGTGACCGGGGCCATACCTCGAGCCCCTGACAAACAAAATGAATGATCATGATAATTAGAAATACATACCTCTGTAAAAGAAGCGGGCATGATTTGCGAGTACGTTGTAATGCGATCCTCTAGGTGGCTCCAAAACACTCGATCGCTTGAATCGTCTGATCCCTTCAATATGGAATCCCTTCACTGGAAGCATAAAAGTCAGGTTCCTCTCATCTCCTAACCGTTAGAAGATATTCTGCATAGTTGAACTTCCTGTCTTTTGAACCTTGATGTACACTACGTCCTCAGCAGGCGAACATGCGGATCCTTGGGTGTGTGACGTCATGGATTGTGAGACGTGTTTTGGCGCCAATTCGTCGGGATGTATGATGCTTGCATTGGATGTAGTGTTGATCTGGGGTCTGTAACATGAAACATATTAGGATCAATTGCAAAAATTTAGTATGCAGTTTCCCATAGACTTACAATTGATATCAATCATAAGGTCTATTTTAAACCTTTTTAACGGGGGCGCCCTAATGTTGGAGATGATCTTTGTGATTTGGGTGGGAATTGCAAATAGGTGTTGTTTTAATTGAATTTTATTTCAAATTGATACATAGCCTATAACAGCCTGGCATATCAAGGATGGGCAAAGGAGGGGGCGGTGATAATCTGATCAAATTTGACAAGCAAAAGAAATAATGAATACATTAAAAATGAATGAACATTAAAAAAAAATACATAATACATGAATATTTATGTCCTCATAAGAGGTAGCTGACAACATCACAAACATGTTTTTACTGTCCTTTGCACACTTAAACACAGCATCCTCTGGCAATGCCTTTGTGATAGCACTCTGATCACTACTACTGTAAAAGCGCTTTATAAGAGTCAATAATCAGGACGATTGGGAACTTTGGTACTCGCAACACTTACTTTTCGCGCGTCTTAGATGTTTCCTTGCTTGTTATGACACCGGTATCATGCACCCGTAAGTTCGACGAATCGGCCATATCTTTCATACCATCGTCATCGTCATCGTTCTGCTGTTTGTCGCCCGTAGTCGAAAAACCAAAATACATCTCGTACGCGACAACGATGGAGATGATGTTCGCCATGATGATCCTACTGCGACGGTTCAGCATTGTGGCCAAGCTAAGGGTAAAGATATCGTAAAAGAATTTTGTTTAATGTTATGGTATATCAGAGGCACCCAATCATGTTCCTTGGATTCGAATGAGGTAACAACCTCAATAGCCGAACGTTAAGGTCGATTTACGTCTTTGCATCTTTAGCCTGCGTCGGCCCAGCGTTTTTGACAAGTCAAAACGCTCCCGTGCGGTGCACATTATACGCGGGTCAGATGGTGGACTAACGTTCGACTTGCGCTCAAGGAGAGTACCCCTAACGTCAGTACACCGTATGATATGTGTCTTTGTGCATCAAGGGAGCGTTTTAAATTTTCAAAAACGGTAAAATTGCAATGTTGTGCATGCGCACACCCAGGAGTTTGATACCAGGGGGAGGGGGCGGGGGCTGAGCACAAATTTGGCGCCCCCCCCCCTCCCGGCTTAGCTGACAAGCCAGAAGATAAATGAATAAATGTCTTCATCTCAAATATTGCGCCCCTCTTTTAACGATTTAGCGCCCCCATTTCAGCAGTTTTGGGGCTTTTGTGACGTCAAATTTTGGCGCCCCTAGCCATGGCCCGGGGGCTGGCGCCTCAAAGCTTCCACCAAAACTATAAGTCACACAAAATGTACTCGGGATGCTGTGGTGAGCGAAATCCCAATCAGTAGCTAGAAACTTCAATGCTATAACTGTTTTCAATGTGGTAATAAATCTAAGTTTTTATCAACCTGAAACTGCACAATATCCAAATAACTATTACTAGTAAATGTTCAACAACGAAGAATTAGCCAATGATGATACCATGCATACAGGGGATTTTTCTTCTAAATCATTATTATCAATAAATTTATTCCGACACGGAATACAATAAACATGATAAATGTGCTCGAATTCTTGCAAGAAACCAGGGTCTAAAAATATGTCACTTAAACGTTAGGAGTATACCGTATTTTATAAGAGCAAAGAAGTCAGGTTCATGCTAGAAACCCTCAAACTATGTTTGTGTTTGCGTGATACAGTTTTACATAATTAATTTCTAATTCTTGTACAGGAAAAATTTCAGTCCAAATAACTTCTAAAGAATCACTTACATCAAACATTTCATTGTGATGCAAACTATTGTTTAAAACATCTAACTCTAGACTACACATTAAGAAGCAATGCGAGCGCCGTTTATATTGGACAAAAAGTAATCCAAATTTGCACCAAATCATTTGTGAAATATCTAAGTCCAAGTGCAATCCTGGCATGCGCTCCTGTCATCTCTCCGCTCCCCCCCCCCCCATATCCCCTATTACCGGATGAAGCTCATCAGACAAACAGGTCTAACAATGACTATAAAGGCCGACTCACACCTTTGCGTTTTTAGCCACCGTCGGCCTAGCATTTGTTTTCTTTAATTAAAAACGCTCCCCGAGCGGGGACTGACGTTGGGCTTGCACTCATGGAACGTACGCAGAACGTCAGCCCACCGTAGCTATGACCTGCGCATTTGTGCGTCCAGGGAGCGTTTTCAATTATAAAAAAAATGCTGGGGCGACGCATGCTAAAAAGGCAAACTTGTGAGTCGGTCCTTACATGACGATCGTTTCACAGCAGCCTTTGATCAACTTCCTGTCGTACAAGATATACAGAGTACATTATACTCATTACCTCAAACCACAACATTATCTTAGTTCTAACTTAAAGCTTTCAAATATATTTTCGTCAATTTGAATGAAATTATACATTTTGCATTTCATGATGATATCTAAAGTAAGAAATAAATAATTAAATTCTGCAATATATTTCTCAAATGACACTCCATGTATTATAGCTCTTTTATATTGATACAGTTCGATGAAATAGCACACGTCTCATACAATAAATAGTCGTTTGCCCATACCGTATAAGATTACTATCGTCCGTGTTTTCACGAAGGGATGGTAGCCAAAGCTTTGTGTTGCATGAAAACAAAGACAATCAAATCCTGGGACAAATTATAGCGATGCATGGTTTTGTGCTACAATACCCTATAGATATCACTTCTTCGTGAAAACACTAACTATATATAATTGATACCATTACGTACGTGTCTAAATTATACACCCATTTGAATATTATTATTCGTTGCGAACTTAAAAAGCATTTAAAAAGAAGCGGGAAACTTCAGCCGGAATGTATAAGGTAGACCCCGTTCAAAAGTTTCATACAAAACAAATGCGATATACTCACCAGACAATTAGGCCTCATACACGTCAATACATTATGAAGATAGAATCAAATCCAACAGTAGCAGTATGTCAAAGTCCTCTTGAAACTAGCGTTTTGATTTGCGATCTCGAGTTTCATTTTGGGATAATCTAGGCATTAGAGACTAAAGTAAATTGATTTCCGTTTGCTTAGGTTATCACAGGCGCGTATCAAGGCCAGCGGAGGGGTATGCGCCAACGTACTAAAAAGATAATAATAAAAAAGGTGAGCAAAATTAAAAAGCGTGAATCCTATTCGTATTTCTTGTTTTTTGTTTTTTCAAAATTAAGACTATTTTTCTCTTGGATCTTTTCTGTGTTGGATGATAACCCACCCATAAAATTATCATGAATAGGAATTATCGAGAAATCATGCAGTGTACTTTTGTATACAGAGTGATTGAGTTTTCCGATATGACATCATGCATTCCGCAATATTACCGATCGCTCGGCAATTCCAGGGGTCGGTTCCCCTTTCATGGTGTATAGTGTCATTATTCTCCTCCAAGGATAGACACTATAACCATTGTCGCAAAGGAGCCGATATAAAACCAGGGAGGTGACAGGACACCTCCCTGATCAAACGAATGTGGCTCTTTAGGCACTGCTCAGCCACGTGGACATTTTTGTTAAAACGGAAACCATCATCACTCCCGCCCCCTCCCTCCCTCCACCCTCTTTCTCGGTTGATACACAGGCGCGCACCCAGGATTTTTGGGCCCCCCCCCCTTCCCTCCCGGCTGAGCTGACAAGCAAAAAAAAGGGGGGGGGGGTAATCGGCTAAAATTTGGCGCCCCCTNCCTTGAGAGAACGGTCATTTAGAAGGCAGAAAACCAAATAGAAATGTTCAAAAAATGTAATACGGACGTTTTTCTTTTACGTTTCACGACTGTCTTCATTTTCACTTGCTAACGTTAACCAGAACGTAAGTTCGGAACCATTAGTTTCCTTTCTCTTCTCTGGGCCCCCTGGGTCACTCTCGCGACCCCCCCCCCCCCCCCCTCTTCTCTCTCTTCTCTATATATATTTCTCTCCTCCCCCTCTCCCTCTCTCTTCTCCCCTTCCCCTCTCTAGCTCTCTCTCCCTCTCTCTCTATATCTCCCCCACTATCTCTGTCACTCTCTCTCTCTCTACCACCCCTCCCTCCCCTCCTCTCTCTCTCACTCTCGCTCTCCCTATTTCTCCCCCCTCGCCCTCTTTCTCTCTCTCTCTCTCCTTCCTCTCTCTCTCTCCCTATCTCCCCCCTCTCTCTGTTTCTTTCACTCACATGCATAACTTTTAGCTGTTTTTTTTAAACTTCGGACCTATCTAATGGGCTATCTGTGTCTCCCAAAGTAATTCTTTGAAAGAGCAAACACACACACAACCACAAACACACATACACCACATACAAACATACACCCACATACATACACACATGTATATTCATACATAAACACAAACAAACACACACACACACAATTCTATGATAGATATTAAAAAAAACCTTTTTATATAATTCATAATAGAAATTCATCATTTGTCCATGGCATATATTCAGTTAAAACATAAAAGTGCAGTAAATATATTCACTTAAGAAAAAACACAAAGAAAACAATAATAAAAACCACACTATTTAGTGTCATAAAGTGGAAACTTACAAAATGATTGCAAATATCAGTTGCATAAATAGCTCTAAAATATCAAAACAATAAGAGAACAAAGAACCTCATACCTTAACATTTCTATACATGTATCCTCTTTGTATCCTTTGGAAAAAGCGTGATATAAATTCAATCATTATTATCATGTTTTTTATGTTTACGTTCCGAAATTTAAATAGAGTTTCTAAAAATATTGCCGTACTGAAAATAAAGCAAATGGGTAATATTGTCAAGAATCAAAATAAAATTTAGCTAATTAAGCCGGTGCAATGTTCATTATTCTAAACCTTTTGCCAAAACAGAAATCAACAGAAGTTTTTCAGTTCATTGGTCCAGTATAATTATATACAAGCAATTTAACACTGACAATTCATCTGTGGGGAGCTACTACGACGGTGTGACTGCCCCGCTGGCCCAAAGCCACATTGCAGAGTTTTTTCATCACAGTACAGTCAAACCTCGTTATAAAGAGCACTGATATAACAAGCCCTCGTTATAACAAGGTAATTTTCCTGGTCCCATCTCTTTGTCTTTATTGCATTTTGGCCCTGATATAACAAGGTTTCAATATAAAGAGATAATTTCTCTGGTCCCAACGACCTTGTTCTGATGAAATTAGACTGTATCTGGTACATTATGAGATATACAGAAATATAAGTATTACTTTGAAAATGGAGAACAAAGAGTGAAAGACACATTGATGAAAACGGGGAGTCCCCATTTGCCTCAACAGACAAAATACAGTCCAACCTCGTTACAACAAGGTCGTTGGGACCAGAGAAATTACCTCTTTATATTGAAACCTTTTTCAGGGCCAAATTACAATAAAATACAAAGAGATGGGACCAGGAAAATTACCTTGTTATAACGAGAGGTCATTATATCAGTGCTCATTATGACGAGGTTTAACTGTATATGTCTTTCTCAAAGGGGTGCAACACCTGGGTTTTGTTTCATTAAGCTGTTCGTAGAGTTTACACAACTCTGTGCATATGTAAGTAGATATTCCAACATCTTTAAAAAAAGCATCCCTGCTCTACATTTTTTGCAGACTAATTGGGAAGGAAAGAACCCTGATGAAGGCTCGAATGAAAGATTGCTTATTTTGTTCATATTTCCATATCATCCATATTCATAGTTTAGTACATGATTGTGACCTTTGGACCACGGTAAGATCTATTTCAAGACTACAATACAAAATAGATCGAGAGATGTCAACCATTCCGGAATATGCATGAAGTCAAAATTAAAATGTGAATAATGTAAAAGTAGAAAATTTGTGAAAGAAACAGGACAATAATGACCATAATATTTGCCATTCACTTGATATGAAAGGCTTGAATTTATACTAAAATACACCTCATGCTTGTTGCAAAACAGTTGGCATCCCTGCATATACCTGTCAACTTAAAAGTGTAATATTTGCCTTTTATCATAATAATAATATAATATAATGATAATAATAATAATAATGAACGGCTTTTATATAGCGCCTATCAACAAATACTGGATGCAATTTATATAGCGCACGTATCCACTCTGCTGAGTGCTCAAGGCGCTTTGCAATATTACCCTGACTTTAGCCCGGCAGCCAGGAATAAATATTCCTGCCAGGTACCCATTCACCTCACCTGGGTTGAGTGCAGCACAATGTGGATGAATTTCTTGCTGAAGTAAATTGACGCCATGGGTGGGATTCGAGAGTCATGACCACTACACCACGGCACCTCCACATGACTATGGGACATAGGAAGTGTACATGACACTCGCAATCAGATGAAATTACTGCTTTGAACAGAACTTGGTACCGTGTTAATTTCCTTCAAAAATAAATTCATCCACACATTGTGCTGTGCTCAACCCAGGTGAGGTGAATGGGTACCAGGGAGGTGTTTCACCAAGATAAGAAAGACTTTACGCACAACTTTACGTTCGACTGGTATCCCTTCTTGTGCGTAATGGTTCACATTATCACACACATTCAGGGCAGGAACTGATACCAGTCGAACGTAAATTCGTGCGTAACTTTAAGAACGATTTGGTGAAACACCGCCCTGGCAATACATTGTATATTCATTAAATGCAGAAGCACGTCATAAGTTGCTATTGCTAAAGCCCGAGTAAAACTACTGTATTAATTGTAGAGCGTTTCAAAACTTCTAACACAAATATGAGACATGCATTACCATTATTATTATGAAACATTCTTTTCAAATAATACAATTTTAGGTTGGCAGGCATTAATAAGTGCAGGGATGCTACCCTTCCAGACAATGTTAGACAAGAGAAATAAAAATGTGAATCATCAAGCAACTTAACCAAATATATTCTCATGAATAACCATAAACTTTTTCTGATGTGAGTAATATTGCTTGAGCCGTTTGGTGACTCTAATTTCATCCAAGGCAGAAATTATTTTGCAACAAATTCAATCACTATTCCTTTCCTAAATTGGCAACACTAAAATTTTACTTTTCTTTTTAGAACACAGCAATGAAGTATTTTACCGATTTTAACCTTCATAACCAAAACAAAAAGCATTTTTAAAAGATAGAAGTTGTCAATTTGCTTTAAAACTGAGGATTTTTAAATGTTTAATGGATTGACAATTTAAAGATTTGTGACAATTTTAGTGATTTTTTTTTCATTATAAAAATTCTCAGTGACAAAGAGCAAATGGTGGCACAGTAGTACTGGTTAGATTTGGTGTAGAGGTTTTTTTTTCTTTCTTCTCATGCATTTGGTATAGTTGTAAAGCCCAAGTACAGTTGTGGTAAAGATGAAGAAATGTGAATTTTGGGGATGTTTATCATGACATGTAATCTTATACACATTTTGAGACCATAGCATATTTTTGGTACGAACTGATTCTTTTGAAAATTTGAATTTGACCGTTAAATCATATTTAGTGCCCTCTCTTGGTTATAGCATTATTTGGCTCGTTATCGAGCATATTCAAAGTTATTCCCGAGATTTGCCAATAGAATGATATAGAGATATACACAACAATTAAATTCTGAAATTTTCATACAATTCTGAGAATGGGAAGTTGTCCTTTATCAAGAAAGAAAATATTGAAATAGTGTGGTGCAGCACCACACTAAAAAAATTTGCACCTTCCATGTTATAGCTTTTCCCAAACTCATTCATTTTTCGCACAATCTTTTGTGCAATATGTTTATGATACTATATTTCATTTCATATAGATTTGAAGACAAAATCTGGTGATAAAAATATTTGCTTTTACCAAAACTGTACTTAGGCTTTAAGGACCCTGCATAAAAAGTTAATGAAGCAAAAGACAAAACATGTTCTTTTATCCTGGAAGGGTTAATTTCTATCATTTTGCAAATTCAGGAAGATTTGCACCTCTGTAAATGACTATTTCATCACCAAGATATCTGTGAAGATTGATTCAAGTAATATGCAGAAACCTAAGAAGTATAGAAACCATGATTTTTCCTTGGCTAGATCTCCTCTCCTCACTAACGGTATCTGAAAAATTGAAATGATAAAGAAGAGAGATATAATAGCAGAGATGACAACCCCCTATTCATATTATACATGAAAATTCCCATCTTAAAAAAATTCTGAAAAGTTACATTTTATATCTCCTGGGAGGTGTTTCACCAAGATAAGAAAGACTTTAAGAACGACTTTGAGTTTGACTGGAATCAGTTCTTGCGCTGAATGCGTGTAATAGTGTGAACCATTGCGCGCATGAAGGAATACCAGTCGAACTTAAAGTTGTGTGTAAAGTCTTTCTTATCTTGGTGAAACATGTCCCAGGCCTTGGAAAATCTGCAATGTGCATGACATATAGTGCCAGTCTATACCCAATGCCCCAGTCACATGAAGTCCGACTGAGCACGATTCAACATGACTCTTCGTTCGGAAACAGTTAAACCTGTGAACTGAACAAAGAGTCGTGTTTAAATGTGTTGCATCTGGGATCCTATGTGACTGGGGCATTGGAATGATGAGATCACAGCTGGGAGGTGTTTCACCAAGATAAGATAGACTTTACGCACGACTTTACGTTCGACTGGTACCCCTTCTTGTGCGTAATAATTCATAATAGTGAGCGCATTCAGCGCAAGAATTGATACAAGTCGAACGTAAAGTTGTGTGTAACTTTAAGAAAGACTTTGTGAAACACCGCCCAGGACTGGGATTACTGAACCGTGTTTCCTCTACATCGTCAAAAGGGGTAGAAAAAAATGTAGAAAATGTAGAAAATTAAGAAAATGCAAAATTTCAACCACAATGTAAATGGAGAGCGTACTATACATGTATAACGTTATCAGGTGTTGCTAATTTGCAAAGGAATGAGTGATGCAAAAAAATGTAAATGAGTGTAATTTACGTAATAATAATAATAGATGCAATTTATAATGCGCCGAATCCATCCTGCTGGATGCTCAAGGTGCAGTAGAGAATAGTAGAGGAAAGTTGGAAAGAAAGGTTGAAGGTAATTAACAGAAAATGCAGAATAGATAAGAGAGCAAAGTGGGTGGGCAACCAAGAGGCGCACGCAACCAAATACCAAGTTTGATCATTCATTTTTTAATGCGCTGTTCAAATTTTTCTCCTTTTATTGAAATAAGAAAATATTTTGGGGTGGACTTTCCCTTTAACTAGTAGAGTGACTGTTCAAAACTATTAACCAAACACATTTTACTGTAGCTGACAGGAGGAAAAATCTAAGCAAAAATAAGTAATAACCAAAGTTTTACTTCACAAAAATGGAAATCCAAGACAGATACTCAATCCCAGCGATAAACAAGTTACTAATCTAGATACTGTCCATTATCCATTATCCATTATCTTTTGATCTCACTCTCATTTCTACTTGTTCCTCGAAGCGCAACCCTACCTTAGAGGGTGTTGTTCAAAATCAACTACACATCAACTGCAACTTTGCAAATTGTATGCGTATTTTCATTCGCACACGGAATGCGCAATTAACATATGCGCATGAAAAATTGATTTTGATTGGCACTTTCCGATCAATTGCAACTTGCGACCAATTGCAACTTTTGAACAACACCCCCTTCGTCGCATGACACCCCCCTCAAACCAACAATTTACCGGAAGAGGGTACCAATTCTTTGAGTTGTGACTTTTTCTGAGGGAGAGGTCACATCAAAGGGACTGGATGTCATTTCAACAGTACAGTCATGGCAAAGGACGATTAGGAACTACGTACAAAATTCATAGTAACTTTGTCATTTCTCCTTTATTGCCCAATAATACAGTGGAGACTTGGTATAAAGAGATCAGGGGGATGTTTCATCAAGATTTGTCGCAGCAACAAGGAGCCATTTTCCGACAGTTCCCTTAGCAACTGTCAGCGATGGTGCTTTTCATCCAATCACAATCAAGGAATTTGTCAGCGCTGACTAATTGTCTCTGCGACAAATCTTGATGAAACACCCTCCCGATACTACAAAATTCCTGATATAAACAGGTAAGAATTCTGTTCCCCACTTTTTATATTTTATTTTATTTTATTTTATTGTTTTTCAACTCTGCTATAAAGAGGTTACAGCTATAACGAGGTATTTTTGATGGACCCAGGTACCCTGTTATACTGGGTTTCCACTGTACTGTATAGCGGGATATTTTTGCAGCGTTAATTTTTCGCGGTTGGTAAGTCCATGAACATTTTCGTGGTGTATTGAATTCCCGGATATAATCAATGAAAAAAAGTATACCTACCGACCGGACTAAGAAAGATTTTTCAAGAAAGGGATTACTGCTACAAGAGAATGCTTTTAAATGCCAAAAAATTATAAAGAATGACCAATCAAGAGTCTGAGACTATGATTAGAAACTCAAATATACTCAAATAAACTCAAATATATGATTGAACCATTGATAGCGCTAACGTCCCACTTCAAAACGCACTGTGTGAAGTACTGCGCACTTTTGATACAAATTTTTAAGGACTATTTTTGCGGGTCTAAAATTCGCGGTAGGCAATTTCACCGCGGAAAGCACAAAAATTAAATCCGCAAAAGTTTTCCGCTAAACAGTATCTCTCTTTTTTTCAAATGAGGGTCTATCATTCATACTAGAACCTGACTACCTACCATAATGATTTCAGCTGCGACTAAGCCAATCAGACATACAGCCATCATGAAGTAAAGGCCACCATCTCGCTTTGTTTTTGCTCCTTGGTAGAAACAAAGGATCAGTGCAATCTGTGGACAGAAATAAGAACAAATACTAGGTTAAGAATATAAATTCACAACTCTAGATAATCTCATGTCAACATCACTTGTCCTGTCCGTAGGTGGATGGGAGGGTCTTGATCCCCCCCTCATCTCGCTTCGTTTTTGCTCCTTGGTAGAAACAAAGGATCAGAGCAATCTTTGGGCGGAAATAAGAACCAACACTAGATTAAGAATGATAATAATACAAACATTTATATAGCACGTAATTAATATAACACTTAAGTGTTTCTAAGCGCTTTGTCCATTATTACCCTGTTATAGCATGGCTAGCATTTGGCGCTCACTGTATTAAAGGAATTTCTTCCTTCCAGTACCCATTCACATCATCTGGGTTGAGTGCAGCACAATGTGGATAAATTTCTTGCTGAACAACATTAACATCGTGGGTGGGATTCGAAACTAAAACCCTCTGGTTGAAAGGCGAGAGTCAGAACCACTACACCAATATCAATTAACAACTCCAGATAGGTATTCTCATATCAACATCATTTGTCCATAATCAGATGGTCCTCCAACATCTGACTTTGTTTTTTGTCCCTTTGTATAAGCAAGGGATCAGTGCAATCTCTGAGCAGAAATATGAATAAACATTAGTAGGTGTAGAGTTAATCATTTCCAGATTAAAAAATTTCTTGACCCCAAAGTTCATTCAAGCACTTGCAAGGTTTTTTTGTTTTCTTTATATTCTCCAATAGGTCTTCATTTTTTTATACCAGCCGTTTCTGTAATGTAGCCAGATAACATTAACCCTAACTATGTAGGCCAGGCTAACTTGTGAGTGCTCATAGTTCCCATATGTTTTCTTTATGATAAGAAACATTTGACAACATTACATTACAAAAAAGGTAACATTTTCCTGAACATTTTTAGAACAAAATCTTTACTTTCACTCAAATTGGCGATCTGTCTTGGCATCAATGGACCAGTGTTATGTTTTATCCCTGATCCAAGTGACCTTCTAAAGTTATCATAAATCATCACTGTATCAGCTGGAGAATAAGAACAATTTTCAGCTCTTTCCAAAACAAAAAAACGCAACTATCCAAACCAGATAATACTTACTAGAACGTTAATGATGATAATCGAGACAAAACTATACAGGATGCATTTCTGAAAAAAAGAAGAGAGGGTAAAACATGCAATAATTTACAATATTCTGTGGTAACTTGCACATTTGGATAGTTGCGTGAAAAGGATTAAAAAATGAATAAACGGCTAATGAGAAACATGTCAGGTCAAGTATACCGAAAAATAGGGAAAACATAATTTGAAAATAATTGCTCATTAACTATTCAATATTTTTCAGCAGGATTCTGTATGAATTACGAAAGTCAATGCCTGTACTTTTGCACCATGAACAGGAAGGACAAAGGACTGGAGATAACTTCCTCTATTAAGCATTCAAATACACACAAAAATTCCTTCCCCTTATTCTGTAGAGAAATGTCAAACAGATGTCGCACAATGAATAGGAGCATTCCTTTCTTTTGTGGACATGAAGCTATTGCACAGGCTATTTTATGACCAAGTTGTCCCAAAACCTCCAGCAAGCTACCAAAACGCTCCTTGCAACTACATGTACTTCTCCTTCAAACCTAGAAGATATCTTCTCAAATGAGCTACCCAGTCGATTATTCATTAGCTATCAAGGAATAATTTTCCTGTTATCGCATCACAATCCCCTATGCATTTTTGCCTGATTGCTATGCAAAAAAGCTGTTTTTTGTGTAGCATCTTTTTCCGGGGGGCCGAGCNGCTGACAAGCAAAAAAAAAAAAAGTCATTGCCAAAAATGTTGAACCCCCTTTTAAAGTTTTAGCACCTCTTTTGGCCATCGAATTTCGGCACCCCCTAGCTCTGACCCGGGGGGCTAGCGCCCCCAAAGCCCCCCCCCCCACGGTGTGCGCATGCTAAAGGACCGCTATAGCTCCGCTCCGCCGGTGTGACCACACCTTAAGAGTCTCTTCGGGGCATGGGGGAATGGGGACAGATTGATTGGGAGAGAGCAAAAATTGGTTTGAAAAAAGAGAGAGAGAAAAGAGTGATAACTTACAGCGCGAGGGCTCTGTGTAGAGTCGTAGTACATTGGTGATTGTGACGGAGCACCCTCTCCTGCCTTGGCCCCTGCAGGGGCACCAAAAATTGGTTCTTTCTCTGAATCTGTCATCTTGGGACCATCAGTGAAACGTTGTAATCATTCAGTATGTCTGCCTGGCCCTGGCACCTTGGAAAAAGATGTAAAGAATTTTCAGTAAGTTACAATAAGTATCTATACATTAAATTTCTTCTTCAAACGGTTCTTCTTCTTCTTCTTCTTAGTCTTGGTCTGCCTCCTTCATCCTTGGAGACTCTTGCAGAGCAATTCATGGAACTTCTCAAGCACCAAGCATCAAGATGAACTTCATCCAATATAAAGCGAGGCCTGGCCCGCGGTAAGGCTCTTGCTCATCAACTTCAACATTCTGCAAATCAGGACACTCTGCAAATTACATGCTCCCTTTGTTTAAATCTGATTCCTTTCACCCACGTCTCCAACAGAATGTTCATGAAAATTTGCTTTTATACTCGACATACATAGGCCTAATCACACCACCCAATCAATGTGGGTAGCCCTATATGGATCAATGCCTTCTTCTTCTTCTTCTTCAGATTACATCTGCCTCCTTCAGGGTTGAAGATTCTTACAGACGGAAATGATTTGGTGGTACGTGTGTGGGTAGCTAGGTTCAGGTACTTTGTGCGGGTCGTGTTTGTGCCAAATCGTGTTATCTGTCATCACCATCGTTGTGTGTGCGTAGATTTCTTATACAAGTCAATGCGAGAGGCCATCTGTCGCCATCAATGACAAAACAGGCGGCAGTGAATGGAGGCGACAGATAAGAAGATAATGACTGGATCTTTATCATACCACTTCGATATTGATCAAATCTACCATAATTGTATAATATGTTTTCTTTTAGACCACCACGAAGAACAGAGATATGGTTCTTTGTACTTATTTTCACTTTTATATAGTTTTTTTTAGATGTATATTGATTTTTTCTGAACATTTTGAGTTGTTTCCTTTTTATACTTTACGTGGAATAAAACAAACCAAACCATTGGCGACCAGTCTCCCGGTAGCTACCGGGAGACTGGCCAGATTGAGCGTTTTTCGTTTGGACAGCAGTGGCCCGATGGGGTTCTGCCGGAAGAACCCACTGCTCACGTCCAGACGAAAAAGGCTCAGCTCAGTCTGTCCAGTGCAGTGTTCGTTCGCGGAGCTCAGTGTTTTGCTGTTTTGCTTAGGGAACTTTAAATTCTTAAAAGTAATTTCCTTACCAACCTATAACTTAACAACAACTNTCATGGCGCTCGAATTACTCAAAATAATGTCTCACAGATTTCAATGTTCTAATCAGTGCTATGGTTTATCTTTCAGTCCAAGAACTCCCAGCGGTGGTATGATGTGGTTATTCTTGGGACGACAAGGGAGTGGGGATAAATAATCTTGTTTAAACACGAGATGCTGTGAAAAAAAATATCACAAGCCTTCTCGGGTAATCGGATCGAACCCACGACCTCATGATGACTGATCGATGTTGGAATGAGGCATAAGTTCAATTATTTATCTACCCAGCACAAAAAAGAAATAATTCGATTGATATTCTTTTTTTAGGTGTTTTCATGTTGGAAATGCGTTTTGAATAATGAATTCTCATCAACGCAGAAATAAATACGATTCAGACAAAAAAAAACCCCGTCAATCACCATTCATCCATGGCTATAGTAAGCATGCGCGCACCCAGGATTTTCATACCCGGGGGGCTCAGCACAAATTTGGCGCCCCTGAGAAGATTTTGAAAAATGCCGCCCCCTCCCAATCGTAAGAGGTGGGGGTGGGGCGTGGACTTTGAGGATGAAGCCAAAAAAGGCGAGAACTGAAGATGTGAAGCCTCGAGGTGGTCCGGGAGTGTCACTACGGGGCTTTTTTTTTTTAAATCTAGATGCCTTTAAACGCGATTTCCTGGTCTAAAATTGTGCTCTGCAGCTATTCAGTACAGTTTTTTTAAAGGGGTGGGGGTAGGGGAGGACCTGTAAGGTGAAGCCTAAACTGGCGAGAACCAAAGGTGTAAAGGCCAAAAGAGGTCCGGGGATGTTACCCCAGGAAAATGTTTGAAATCTAGATGCCTTTAAACGCGATTTTCCGGCATCTGGGAGTAAAACTCTCCGGCACTCTTAATAGTGGAAGGGGGGATCTTGAGGGCAAATCATAAACTGGCTTCGCATCGGATGAAACCGGGACGGGGTATGGAGGCATTTAACCTTGTGATTGAAATCTATATAGATTCCTTAAAACGCGATTTCGCGAAAGCTGGTCGTAGATTGTGCTCTCGATCCTGCTGTCCAGAGCAGTTTTTTAAAGGGGGGGGGGGCGTGGACCGTACGTGGACCTTGAGGGTGAAGCCCAAACTGGCAAAAAGCAAAGTGTGAACAAAGGCCAAAATGTGCAAGGGGGTGTTACACCGGGAGTAAATCTCTCCGGCTCTCCTGTTCTCTCTTGTTCTTTTTTAAAGGCGGGGAGGGGGATCTTGAGGGCGAATCCTAAACTGACTTCGCATCGAACGAAACCCCGACGGGGTCCGGAGGCGTTAACCCGGGAACATTTTTGAAATCTAGATTCCTTTAAAGGTGATTTCCCGACAGCTGGTAGTCAGTAAATATGTGTGTGGGTTTTGAGGATGAAGCCAAAAGTGACGAGAACCGAATGTAATGTGTGAAGGCCCGGATGAGTCCGGGGATATTACCCCGGTGAAATTTTTGAAATGTAGATGCCTTTAAATGCGATTTCCCGGTATCAACAGTGTCGATCCACGATCGACACTTGTCAGATTTCAATGCCTGAATGTAATAGTGCGAGCGAGCGAAGCGAACGAGGAAAATCTAAGGCATTTTTTAAACGTCCTAAACCATTTTACACACAAAAGTTTGGGGGAATGCTTGAATGCAAAGCAAAAAAGATAAAGGACGGTGTGATCTTGTACGTGCGAGTGATGTCTGAATGTAAAGGAAAGTACGAGCGAGCGAAGCAAGCGAGGAAAAATAAGGCATTTTTCTTTTCATTTCCTAAAACATTTTGCAACAAAAATTTTGGGAAAATGCCTGAATGTAAAGCAAGGAGGGTAAAGGTCGGTGTGATAAGGTACGAGCGAGGAAAATGTCCCAATTTTCGCCCTTCAAGATGAACTTTGCGCCCCACTAAATTTTTACAAATTTTTGTGTCCCTAAGATAAAAGCAGCCCGCTTTCGGAGATAAATTTTTGCACCCCTTAGACTAAAAGAAATGTTTGCCCCCTGAAGATGAATAATGCGCCCCTGCTTAACGGTTAGCGTTTTTGTGTCCTCCCTTAGAAAAATGTTTTTCGTCCCTAAAAAAAGATGAATCTGCTTCCCATGAAGATGAATTATGTGCCCTGCTTGATATTGTTGCCGGTTTTCCGCCCATCACCCTTTGAATCAACGTATGCGCCCCTAAGATTAAAACAAGCTCGCACCCGCTTTCGAAGATCAATTTTTGCGTCCCTAAAACTCGAAGAAATTTGCGCCCCTTGAAGATTAATGTTTGTGCCCCCCACCCCCCCCCC
>BQKZ01004851.1:0-19706 GCA_036244855.1 Temnopleurus reevesii | reverse complement strand
TTTGTCACTTAGTTTGGTCAACTGTGGTTAATTTTATTTTGTACCTTCAAGTTGAGTTCAAAATGTTTTCATGCCTCTGCCCGCCAAAGGGTGGTGCTTGAGGTATTATTATTGCATGAAGCATGTGAATAACAACCATCAGGGCAGTGTTTCACCAAGTTACGAAAGACCTAAGAACGACTTTACGCACAACACTTACTGGTATCAGTTCTTGTGCTGAATGATCGAGAATCTTATATGTATTACACGCATTAACACACTCCAGTCTTTCTTAAAGTTGTGCGTAACTTTAAAAATGATTTGGTGAACCACAGCCCAGAATAATACTGTCGATGTGAGGTCTATTGAAACT
This sequence comes from Temnopleurus reevesii, assembly GCA_036244855.1. NCBI lineage: Eukaryota > Metazoa > Echinodermata > Echinoidea > Temnopleuroida > Temnopleuridae > Temnopleurus > Temnopleurus reevesii. The sequence goes on along the minus strand of BQKZ01004851.1, from coordinate 19,354 downwards.
ATGCTATTTAAGTATGTTAAAGATATTCAAATTGTGTTTAAAAGTTCCGAACTTGCATACTTGCCAAGCCTTCCTATTAATTTTTTAAAGTATAAGTTTTATACGTTTGTGATTTCATTATATGTGGAGGCATTGCACTGTCCAAGATAAAATTGCACTACAAAACCGTTACAAAAATGCACAAATACAAATGCAGACATTACATTTTTCCATTAGCGCACGCTTCTACTACATCACTATAGAAATGAGGAGTAGAACAAAAGTCACCAACAATCCTCAAAGCTGATGAGATTGATTTAAGGAATGTTCACACTTGGAGCTGAAACCTCAACGTTTCAGAATCTATAAGAGTTGCGGAGGTTTATATACATTCTGCGTCAAGGCGAGTAATTCAATGCACCTTGTTTTGCTTTTAAAAAAGTGAGGAAGCTACTTGTACAAATTTGCCTTCGGGCTGCATGTATATAAGCTTCTGTATTTTTGTAGTACGATCTGAAACCTTACGGTTTCGGCTGTAAGTGTGAACCTTACTGTTGAAGCAGTCTGCAAAAGCATACATAGAATCTAAAGCCCTGGTCACAAAGGCCCCCAGAAGCAACACGATTCAAGACGACTCTTTGTTCTGAGGCAATGAGTCGTGTTGAATCGTGTTGCTTCCGGGGCTCTATGTGACCGGGCCTTAGCACTTGTCCAAATGGAGCTGTCACAATTTTAAAAATTCTTTCTTGTATAAATTATTGGCAGGTATGTAGTACCATGAAATACTAACATTCTTAAAAAGATACTGAGCAGAATGAATAAAGACATTGGGCAAAGTAAACAACCCACATTCAAGCCTTTAAAAAAAGCTTTAACACTAACAATCCAACTTTCCTATTTATTCAGTAAGCAGGAGCAATAAGAGGAGAGGAAAGTCTTTTTAGAGCTATAAAGCATGACATGGGAGTTGTTTACTTTGTCCAATTTAATTGTCAGTTTTGCTCAATGTTAGAGATCCACTAAAATACTAACAGTAACATTGTTAGCATTGCTTCATAATTATCTGAATTGGGGCTGGTCCTAACGCATCTAGATAGGTGGAGTACAACTGCACATTGCTTCAAAAGTACATGTACATTGCTTGCTGCTTGAAGAAAAAAAAATCAAGTTGTTCCTGCTGCAGATAGAAACTTTCAAAATGCTTATGTAAATACCCATGTAGCAAGTTACCTGTTTAAAATTGATCAAAATCTTTTTCAATTTTGAAACGTTTTGTATGGTCCATTCCTTCAATTTCATGTGATAGGTTTGCACCCCCCCCCCCTCCTTACCTACACTCAACTGCACACAAATTTTCTTGCATGCCTGTTAAATGCTTTCTGCTCGTGGCAATATTATACCTCTCACAAAGATGTGTAGTACATTCAGCACTTGCACTGCCTTTCTTGATATTCTGATGCATTGCCACATGCAAAAGCTTCTTTCAAATTTCTTTTCTTGAGGGAATGAACGACATTAAAAATCTGCATAATTTTCCTCTTGTAAGTCAAATTTAGTCATTCAAATTTGAACAGATGTTTTGTGTTTTCAGGATATTTGATATAAGCAGAGTTACCCGTTTGCCAAAACCATGAGCACCTCCTTTATATACCACTTTAAAAACATTCAAAAGATCAGAGCGAGTATGAATGTTAATCTTTCTTGTTAAGTGTTTACTTGTATGTTGAAAATGAAATTTGATGGTTGGTCAATATTACTTATTCATTTTTTTTTCTTTCTGTTCTGTCCTCTTTAACGTTCCCCTTCCTTTCTGCTGCCTATTTTATTTGTTAAGGAATGTTCCCCCTTTGGACACAATGCATGCTTCTTGTGACATCATAATTTGGGATGTTGAGGATTCTAATTTCAATGTTTTATCCATCAGAGATGACTAATAATATGAAGTTTTGTTTATAAAAAAAAAAAAACTTTGATGGCACAATTGCCCGGCCAAAGTACATGTACATCTTGGGAAAAATGTAAAGTTTGGGACATTTTATAGTGTCCTTTGGTAGAGGGCACTTAACATTTTTTTTTTTTTGGGGGGGGGGGTGGCGTCTTAGAGAATGTTAGTATGCTCCAAGCCCGATCTAATGTGCCAGTTAACAAAAATTGTACGGTACGAAAGATTCTTATCAATTGCTGAACATGAACATGACATTGTTATTACTCCATCTAAGTCTTGTAGAAATCTTGGTGTTCAGTTTGATTCAACTATGTCTATGTCTGTTCATATCTCAGCTGTCTGCAAGTCCGTAAGATATCATCTACGAAATTTGGGAATCATTCGCAAGTATCTCACTCGCTCGGCCACTGAAAAAGTTGTTCATGCCCTCATATCTTCTAGACTTGATTTTGGCAATGCACTACTGTTCAACCTTCCTCAATCACAACTCTCACTCCTACAAAAACTGCAAAACTCAGCAGCTCGTATTGTTACGCTGACCAGACGCAGTACTCACATTACTCCTGTTTTGGCATCATTACACTGGCTTCCTGTTGAATTTCGCATAAAATTTAAACTTTTGTTACTAGTCTTTCACTGCTTACGTGGAAGTGCCCCGGAATATAATATAAATCTGCTGATACCTTACAATCCTGTTAGACGGCTGAGATCATCTGATTCTAAACTACTCACTGTTCCGAAAACTAAGAAATCATGGGGGAATAGGTCATTTGCACATGCAGCACCTTATCTCTGGAATCAATTACCGCAAGAAATACGCGATGTGCAAACTGTTGAATGTTTCAAAAATGCGCTCAAAACCCATCTGTTCATAAGTGCTTTCAATTAGTATCTACACATATATATCTCATTTCTTATCTATTTGTGCTTTTGTTGTTGTACCTATTGCTTCTACTTCTCTTTAAATTTTTCCTGTCCTGCGCCTTGAGCACATTATTCATGTGGAATCTGGCGCATTAAAAGTACCCCTATTATTATTATTATGTTAAGGGGACAGTGACACAAAGACGTGACCCAAAATTGACAGTTCGAGAAAAATGCAGTGCAAGATTTTTTGTTCACGTTGCTCAGTGTATGGAAATAAGAATTTGAATGGACAAGTTCGATGCCACTATGTTCAATTAGAAGGTCACACTTTTCTCGGCATTTTGATACCAAAACCTAATTTTGGCCCAAAATGGAATTCCGTCTTTTGTGTCTCTGAAGTCTTGATGTGTAAATATTTTATTGTGATATTAATCTCTTTATATGCATTTGTTCTCTTCCTCTACAGTAAACTGGCGTCCCCCAACCCATCTTGCTACTTGTTCGGATATCAACATCACGCATGTAATGGCAATACTGATGATCACTCCATGAAATTGTTAATAAACGAATGAAGCAGCAGGAACACATTGCCTAATCGCCTGTTTTATGCATTTAAAGATGTGGTCACACCGGCCAAGCGGAGCTGTAGCGGTCCTTTAGCAGTAGGGATTTAGTCTGCAAGGACATACCCTAGGCTTTCAGTGTGCATGCGCATACCCTGTATCGCGCTCTGCGCATGCATACACCGAAAGCCTAGGGTCTCTCCTTGCAGACTAAATCCCTACTGTTACAGGACCGCTACAGCTACGCTCAGCCGGTGTGACCACACCTTTGGGAAGGTAGTTTGATCGGGAAGAGGATATAAGATGAGAGGTGTTTAACAAGAAGGATAAAGGAGAGGAATGGTTTAGTAGGTTAGAAGATAAATGAGGGGGGGGGGGGGGGGAGTTGTGAAAAGGGAAGAGTTTGGAAAGTGGATAAGGGAGAGGGTGATTTGGTTAGGCCCCAGTCACATAGAGCAACACGATTCAACATGACTTGTTGTTCACTTTATAGTTAACTGCCTCAGAACAACGAGTCGGGGTGAATCTTGTTGCTTCCGGGGCCCAATGTGACCGGGGCTTAAGCAAGATGTCTAGGTGGTTGATACCTAACGATTAATTGTGTGTAGCAGAAAGGAGACAAGTCATGCAAGGCACATAAAACTATAATGTATGTACGATGTATACTCTCACCACCTGGGTTATCATCGCTACTATACTCGTATCGCCACGGTAATTAATTGCTACTATACTCATGAAAGTGATTTACTTGAGCCTCCCTCTCCTCCTCCCAGGCCAGGGTTATAATTTTTATGATATTAAAACCATCTCGGATTGTTATTGCTACTATACTCATATTCCAAGGGCTATAATTGCTCCTATACTCACATCGCGAGGGTTATAATCACTATTATATCCCTTACACTAAGATCGTTGCATTGACAGTGTACAGACGAGAAAAATGAATAGATTTGCTAAGAGAGCAGTTTGCCATTGAATANGAAAGCAGATGAGGAGAAGGGTGGCTTTGTGAAAGGAGAAAGAGGTTGGGAAGAGGAAAAATAACGGGTAAGTTGATAAAGGGTCTAGTGGTAGGGTTGGGTTAGAGGTGGAAGTGAGTTTTGAAAGAGTACAGTCTAACCTCGTTATAAAGAGCACCGATATAACCAGATCACGTTATAACAAGGTAGTTGCTGGTCACATATCTTTGTATTTTATTGTATTATGGCCTGGACATAACAAGGTTCTGATATAAAACAATAATTTTTCTTGTCCCAAGGACGTCATAATGAGGTTTGACTGTATAATGAAGAGGGCGAACTGGGAAGCGGATCAAAATGAGTATGGGTTTGGGAACAGGAGAAGGGGAGGCACATGAGAAAAAGAAGAAATGCAGATGGGGGGTGTGAGAGGACAAAGGAGGGGTGAGGTGTGAAAGCAGAAGAGTTTGAAAAGAAGATAAGGAAGAGGGTGACTTGGTAAGAGGAGAAAGAGGGGGCTAGTTTGAAAGAGGATATGGGATGGGTTAGAAAAGGGTGGGAGTGCAGTGGAAATTCGGTATAAAAAGGTGCTTGGGACCATCGAAAATACCTTGTTATACATGTAGCAGTAATCTCTATAGCAAAGATAAAAAACGATAAAGTTATTAAGAGCTGGGACCAGATTTTTTACCTTTATCAGATATTTTCTTACATCAGATCTCTTTATACTGAGTTTCCACTGTGTAAAGTGATCTGACGGATACAACGGAATTCCTGATAGAAAGAGGTCCAAGTTCTGGACCCAGCTCTTCATAACTTTGTTTTTTAACTCTTCTAGAACAAGATTAATACTAAAACAAGGTATTTTTGATGGTCCCGAACACCTCGCTTTACTGAGTTTCCACTGTATAAGGAAGATGGCGAGCTGGAAAGAGGGTGAAGAAGAATATGAGTTAGAGAAGGTCAGGGGAGGGGCATGAGGAAGAGAAGTGATGTAGATGGGGAGTTCTGGGAGAGGATAAAGAGGAGGGGATGGAGAGGGTAATAGAAGGGATGAGTTTGCGAAGAGGGTAAGGGAGAGGTTAACTTGGTAATGCCCTGGCCACATAGAGGGGGGCCGATTGCTTGAAATGGTCTTGGCTGTCCTCTTCTTGCTCAGACGTCTTGACTTCTTGTGCTACACTCGTAACATAGACATGAGTGTCGATATGACTATGTTAAGAGGGTGGCACAAGAACTTAAGACGCCTTAGCATACTATTTCGTGCAATTGGCCCCAGGAAGCAACACGACTCTTTGTAAATTTACAGTTGACTGCCTCAGAACAAAGGGTCTTGTTGAATCGTGTTGCTTCCGGGGCCCAATGTGACTGGGGCTTAAGAGATAAAGAAGGGGGTAATAGATAGTGATAGGGATGAATAAGATGAGAGAATGAAGGAGGGGGGCAAATCTGGAAAACTGACAAGGAAGAGGACGAGTTAGTAAGAAGATGAAGAAGTTTGAAAACCTGACCATGACCTTATTTTCAGCCATTCAGTTGTGACAAAAGCCTTAGAATTCTGTGAAAGTACATCTCATGCCGAGTGCAGAACTGTTTACATCTCTGAAAAAGTGAGAGAAAAGGATTAAGGTGTGTATAAATGGGTCCAACAGTACACACCAGCCAGTCTAAATCTTTTCCATTTCGCCTGAGATAGAAACAAAATCTGTAGTCAGTGGCGAGTGTTTAGTCTGCAAGCACATACCCTATGCTTTCGATGGGTGCATGCGCAGAGCGTGATACAGGTTATGCATTATGTGACATCACAACACAATGCATACCCTATATCACGCTCTTCGCATGCACACACAGAAAGTCTTGGTTATGTGCTTGCAGGCTAGTGAGTGTTCGTAATGTAAAATGGGGCAAACAGGACTGCCAATGAGAAAAAGGACAAAATTAAGATCTTCAATTTCTTTCATTGTAGGTGGATCACTCCAAGGAGCCTATTCAATCACTGTCAAAAATCTCTATCTCTCTCTCTCTCTCTCTCTCTCTCTATATATATATATATATATATATCCCTCTATCTATCTACCCCTCTCTATCTCTCTCTCTATATATATATATATCCCTCTATCTATCTACCCCTCTCTATCTCTCTCTATCTATATCTCTCTCTAACTCTCCCTCAGTCTCTCTCCATTCCTCCCTTTCCATCCCTCTCTTTCTACCTCTTCGCTACCTTATCCTTTTTCTCTCTATTCCTGTCTTTCCCCATATATCATCAATTATTCAATTTACTGACGAGTGTGGCTAAAATACACAAGAACAAGTTCAACATTGTGTTTACTTTATTCAAAAGTCGTCAAGAATAAGTTTCACAAGAGTAAATACCTTTATACAGTTTCAAATTCAGTGGCTGACAATATACCACACTTTCTTGATTCAATAAGCAAATACTTTGGACAATCGTTGCTCAACGAAAATAGTCATTTTCAATTTCATTCAATTTTCCATTGAATATGTCTCTTTCAGCAAGACAGTATTACATATTACAAACATTTAAGGAAGTTTTCTTCAAAAAGGTTCACAAAATAAGCTAAAAATGAACTAATCCATCTCATCCCCATCTTGTTGTACACAATACTTCAAATTATATATTTCAACCATCATTTCTGATGCATCCGGGAATTTAAACAGTAATCATAATGTTAAATCATGTTTATATCCATGGTCAAATTAGACCAGTTTATGTGTTGCAATTGGAGCCAAAAGGTCAAAGGCCAAGGCCACAACAGGAAACTTAGGTCCTAATTGTTTAACAATATGACTCAAGACCAAGTCAAGAGTCCAGTCTCAACTACAACACTATTGATTATATCACCCAATTTTTTTTTTATCATGTAATGTATTAATTAAGACTAGGGCAGTGTTTCACCCAATCGTTGTTCAAGTCAAGGATTACTTCAAGAAAGACTGGAGTATGCTAAATCAGAGTAAAACACATACAATTCTCTACCATTCATCACAAGAACTGGTACAAGTCTTTCTTAAAGTCACTCTCATAGTCTTTTGTATTTTGGTGAAACACTGCCCGGCATGGATCTTGCTTCATAAGGCATAGACCTTTATAGGACACTTGGGCACACAAATACTCATAGATCTTTACTGCACAGAAAACCACACTTAAAACAAAACCACAGTGATATAATTCTCCTCTGTACAATATCGGTGCAAAAATGGAGTAAATTACATAATTACAACACTTCAGCGTTGCTAAATAGTCTTTATTACACAGAAATATATTTACACCAGCAGTTTGTTTTAATGTAGTTATTTAAAGTCCTACAACATCTGTATCAAAATCAATTAATTTCCACAGTATGATGCACAACGTACTGTAGAGTTTACCTAAATTTCAAACATAAGCTCTAAAAGCTTTCAAGTAACAATCATTTTTAATTCAATTTGATTTTGGTTAAGGTCAGCAACAATTTTTGCATTAACCTACACTGGAAAATCATGGGAATTGTTTCCAATGTTCATACACGCACCAGGTACGTTTACATACATACGACTCTACCATAGTAAAAATATGTTTTATGCATGATTTTTTTTAAACTCACTTCATCCTTGATGATCACTTTAGAAATGTTTCACTTATGTAGACTTGACTGCAATGATGACATGTACTTTTATTGTGTCTAATACCTATTTAGCAGAAGTCTAAGCAATCTTCAATAATTGTTACCCTGGCTTTAGCTTGGCAAACACCAGTTCACATGGCATTTCCAAGTAAATATTCTTTGTACTCGTTCACCTCACCTGGGTTGGGTGCAGACGCAACAAGGAATAAAATTAGATAATATTCATGCTTCCAGTGATGCACATAGCATTTGAAGTAAATATTCTTTGTACTCATTCACCTCACCTGGGTTGAGTGCAGACACAACAAGGGATAAAATTAGATAATAATCATGCTTCATATGATTCCCTATCTCTTCACATGTAATGTGCATCTTAATTTAGTCCATACATATTACATGCATACAAAGATGCCAACCATTCCAGAAGATCCAATAATCCAGTGATGTAATGTGCATCTTAAATTAAATACATACATATACATATCACATGCATACAGAGATGCCAAACGTTCCAGAATGTGCAGCTAAACAAATATTAGAGCAAACATGACAACAATAGCCATAATGTCTGCCAATGACTTTAATTGAAGGAATACACCTCACATATATTCTGGAAATTGTTGGCATCATTGCTCATAAATGTATTGTATACCTGAAAATACAACAAGCACCAGCCAAATAGAAAATAATTAATTTTGTTTAAACTGGTATTTTAAATCAATCAATTATATATATATACATGGATAGTATTTCATGAAATGACATACAAAAAAAGACAAACAATATAAAACAATTTAAAGTCCACGAAATGATACAGAAAAATATTGGAATTTACAGAAATATATTTGTATCATAGTACTGGTTTTACATCCATATTTTAATAAAAGTTTTCTTTTTCCCCCAATATCTTAATAAAGGCATTTCACAATTCTGTACATATTTGCAAACTTGCTGTATGACAACTTCACAATGTTTCACACAAAAAAATTCATGTTTCTACACTTCAATAATTTCTGTGCTGTATCAACAATAAATCAATCCTACTTTTTTTAACTTTGTAAATTACGTTTTTATGACAATGATTTCATTTGGCAAGTGGTCACCCTATGTACCTTAAAAATTTTAACTACATGTTACAATTATTTTCAATTAAAAGTTTTTGCAACTTGTTTGCAAATACATTAACAAGTTATAAGATTTCAAATCCTGATTTTATAGTCAAGCTGACAAAATAATATTGAACTGCATTTCAAAGAGCTCTAGCTTTGTTAATAAAATTATTTTTCTTAAACATGTTACTTTGATAAGAAGGAATTATTTTCATCTCTATATACAAATCATCAATACACACTGAATTCTGCAAAAGAATAGCAGCAGCATATAAAGTACATATATGCAAGTACAAACTCAAAAAGGAATATCTACAAATCAACATCAGCATTGGAAAGATTTACAATTTCCCACAAAACTATCCATCAAATTTCCTACATTTTCTTCGTTCAATATTTGCCAGATACCTGTCCCAATGCCGTGACAATGCAAATAATACAGTAAGCAAAAGATTTTACAAGATTTTGTGCTCTCTGTCACTCACAGACCATACTGTGAACACCTGTGATTAGTCTGCAAGTACAGACCCTAGGCTTTCGGTGTGAGCATATGCAGAGCATCATACAGAATATTTTGTGGGCAGGATATTTTTGCTTCTCTTTGTATTGTCTACTTTTCTCTTTCAATCAAAGCGGCATGAGCACCGAAAGGTGGACCTGTGCGCTATACAAGTAGCCACTATTAATATGCAATCTTTGACTACATGACACACACTGCATATGTTCGCACCAAAAGCCTAGGGTCTGTAGTTGCAAACTAACCTATGATCTTGAAGCAGATCTTCATGTTCTAACAACGTAGAACATCCATATAAAGAACACTCATTAACCCCTGTAAATCCTGTGCACAAAAATAGGTTAACAACCAGATTGTCCTTGATTAAATTCAAAAATAAAAAATTCAAGAATTAAATCAGAAAAAGGGACAAGATAGAAGTAAAGTCAATTCTGTCACACTCCCCACTTGTATATTATCACTGAGCGGGATGAACTAAGGAATTAGACAAAGAAATTTCCTTCCTTCTTATTCTGTGGAAAAATGTAAAACAGTAGTCACACCTGTTCACTGAATCAAAAGGGATATTATTTCCTTTTGTAAGCATAGAGCTATTTGAGAGGCTTGAATGAGCATGGGCAACACTTATTTGGTTTTTATTAGGATATCAGACAATTTATTTTCATACTAGGCAATAGCAAAAACAAATTGCCTGGCTCAAAACAGTGCAACTCTGATATAACATGATTTTGGAATGATCAAACTCAGAGTCTTTCCTCAAAATTCATAATGGAGGTTTAGCTAAAGATGAAATGTGATAATTCCGGCACCTCTGTCTATATTCAATATACGACCTGGCTGTGTAGGTGTCCATCTCCGATAGTCAAACGCCCCAGTGAGTGATGAAGTACACTGAATTTATTCCCCTCTTCAGCTGAAAAATGGAAAAATAATAAAGAATTCACTTCAATATCATCTAAAATATTCTGTACACACCAAAATCACAGAGCTGCTGACCTCACATCTATACAATTTGTTGTAGGATTTGTAACAAATCCTACTACTAAAAAATCCTATTCTTATCTTAAGTTCCCTGCACTTTAAAATATCCTTCTTGTCCTAAAAGTGTCCTATTTTTACTGAAAAATCTGATTAAATAGGATAAAATCCTACTTGTCGGCAGCTCTGTAATCACAAAGACTTGACATCGAAAAGTTTGTGACCTTGGATGCAAAGTTTGTGTCACAGGACAAGAAATTTTGGTCCTTTGTCACAAATTTCACGTCCCAAATCTCAAATTCCATGACCTGGTCAAAACACTTTATTGCGCACAGACTAAATTGGTGATTTCCATGTCATCCTTTCTTGCATAGCTTCCCAAATCACCCACTTATGGTGGCCTCTATCTCTCCTCTCTGCCACAAAGCATGAGAATTGTCAGAAACAAAAAATGGAAAGCTGTCACAGTCAAAAGGCAAATGCAACTACCTGACTTTTCCATGATTTTTTCATAAATTTTCCAAACTCCCTGACTTTCCCATACCCTCAAAATTCCAGGATTTTCCATGATTGTTGGAACCTTGTTTACACTGTCTTCTAGTTAATGATGTGGGAAGTAACGTTTGTGACTTGTGACGATTTGTTACCAGTGATTCAATATTTGTGACACAGGAGGCACATATTTTTATTCGAGAGGCACAATTTGTGTCAAAGGGCGTTAAATTTGTATCCGAGGTCACAAACTTCATCATCTAAATCACAAATTTCATGGCTTTGGCTCATACTTTATGGCGCACTTTGCCTGTTATTGACCATACTTATAGGTTTTCATAGCTTTTAGTCTTCTACTTACCTTTATCTTTCCGCCAAGAAATGTCTCTATCAAGTAAAGCCATAGCTTCAAAATGATTCATGGATGACAAGACATCTCGGAGCTCCTTTACAGTCCCATCCATAGCCTATCACAGGAGAAAAAAAATTGAAGAAAATTAATGAATTTATCCCATTTAATAACTCATTAGCAATCTCGAAGCTCCTTCACTTTCCCATCAACAGCCTATCACAGGATAAAAAATATTAAAAAATTTGGTAATTTGTTCCTTTTTACTCATCAGCAATCTCGAAACTCCTTCACAGTCCCATCAATGGCCTATCAAAGGACAAACAATAATAATAGTAATTATATCCTTCATAAAAAGATTCTGAGCCAGTGATTGGTCTATGATCCCTTCACGTGACTATTGATAGCTCCCGCCGACATCTAAATTCACTTAAATGTGACGTCATCCATTAATAGTTCACAAACTATCTACGGCTTCCCAGATGAACTATCAACGGGTGACGTTTCTGTGACGTAACAAAACAGTGCGCGCTGTTTATGCTGTGTGGCAAAGCTGCTACGCGTTATGATGATCGATTGCCACGCGCGAGCTGGGCACATGCAGTGCCGGGCCTCCGGGCGGCCGCGCGGGGCCGTGTAGCCTTCTGTGTGCTAGGCTGATTTGCGCGAAGGCTGCCAAATTTGACGTGTGCCAGTGTCAACTTCCTTGTTTTCTGTTTGGATCCATTATTTATAGCATAATTTAGAAAATGAAAATCTAATCTAACAGGGCTAACTTTGCGTGTATTATTGATGACAGATATAAACCGATTATTTACTGCCTTCAGATGGATTTAGTGAAACAATCATCCTCTCAGTCACGCCGATCGAGAGGCTATCATCCTTCGGGCGCTATCGACGTGACTTCGGGAAAGATAGTTCCCACTGCACCATCTGGCGGTCGTGAATAATCGTATATTATCCCGTCTTACCTCAAACTGCTTCAAAATAACTGCAGTGGGACTGGGAACATGCTTCAGGAAGCTTAGCATGTTTGCTAAACCAAGACGATTAGCCAGGGTGAACCAGCTCTGTGTGGTCGGGTAATTCTCATCAAGCATTGAGGCTAGCTTCTCACAAGTGGTCTCTGACAGGATGTGAATGTCGCCTAAAGGGAAGATGACATAATCAAGACAGATTTGTTTAATAATAATAACAATTATACGTTCTTATATAGCACCTAACACTAACTTTATCAGTCATCCCTAAGCACTCTACAATGTAGCATAATTACCCCCAGCTTAAGCAGTGCAGCTGTAAGTAGCAGGCTGCATTTTAAGGAAAAAATTTCTACCAGGTACCAATTCATCTAACCTGGTCGAATGCAGCACAATGTGTATGAATTTCTTGCTGAAGGAAATTAGCGTCATGGGTGAGATTCGAACCTTCGACCCTCTTGTTGAAAGGCGAGAGTCTATACCACGATACCGCGACGCCTTCGCTTTATGACAGAAATTCATCTGAGGAGCTTTGACTCTTCCAACAAAGAGTTTCCTTTCGTGCATACATGTTCCACCACCTTGGGTGTGTTGCTATAAAGTTATAATTGATTTCAAATGCACTGCAAATCAGTCACAAATTTATACATGCAGTTGGATCGGCGTACATTCTGCACCTTGAACAAGAAGCACATGAAACAATGGTTTCAATTGGCGTGCGCAGATCAACTGAAACTTGCAATTGATCTCAACTTTTGAATGACACTCTCTCAGTCTGTAAACAAATACCATTCAATGCTCTTCATGTGAAGTGGTAACTAAAAATCTCTTTGACTTGGGAGAAATTTGACTTAGAAGAGGTCAATAAGACAGGTTTTATATGATTGAAAAAGATCAGATTGACTTAGGCAACGTTGACTGTACTATGTTATTGATTGATTGAAGACCGTTGTAGCTAATTACCTTTAGAGGTGATAAGAGAACTTTTTGGGACTCTACTTTGTTCTTTGATCCGGATACACTTCAGTTCTTTCTTCATGCCTGAATATTCAGAGAAGTAGCCCTGGTCCCAGCTATTGGTTTTGGTGTAGTCCTCAGAATGGATGGACCCTATGGAGCTCATGTGGCTATCGGCTTCGATGAAATCAATATCATCCTCTACCTTGATGGTTGACTGTCCTGACAGGATATCACGCATCTGGATTCAAAACAAAATATCTAAGGATGTCATCATCATCATCATCATCATCAAAGTATTTATTTATACCATTTATTCATTTATTTGATTTATTTCAGTAGCGTTGCCCAGTCAGTGATCACAGCAAAGTAAAAGATACATTATGGGAATTAAAGCTTGATGAGAACAGTACATCAACATTATCAAATGAAAATAAAAGTTTCATCTGAAATCAAATATCATTAAAAATAACAATTAACTATTTTACACATACATATCATTGAAGCACATGTATTCTTACTGAGAAGTTCTCTATTACGAATTGTCCAACATGGGAATGACCAATGAGGAAGTGTCTTATGGAAAGTAGTCCGAGAAAGGAAGTTATCCTTTGGAGAATTGTCTCATGAGCAATCATCCGACGGGTACTTGACCTAGGTAATAATATACTATAACATTTAAACACGCCATCTCTCCAGTCACCTATTCTGAGGGCCGATACAAAATTATCTATTATTTCCCAGTCATAGCATAGCAGGCAAGTAGTCTCTTTTGCATTCAAAGAAAAAATTTCCTGCCGATCCCCATTCACCTCACCTGTGTTGAGTGCAGCACAATGTGGATAAATTTCTGCTGAAGGAAATTGACGTCATGGGTGAGATTAGAACCTATGACCCTCAGGTTGAAAGGCGAGAGTCAGAACCACTACACCACATGAGGCCTTATTCAGGGGGGGTCGGCGATGGAGGGTAACCTAATAATTTTTACAGGGGCCTTACCTTAGCGCTCCTGGCCAGCTGGTAGGGGGTCTTTCCATGCCTCTCCCTCTCCACCTCCTCCACCTCATCATCATCATCCTTCTTCTCATCCCCATCATCCTCATCCTTCTCCTCCTCACTCTCCTCATCGCTCATATCACCATTCTCCAGCTTGGGGTCCGCCCCAGCAGCTATGAGCAGCGTAGCTACAGCCCTGAGGTCCAGACTGCTGGCTAGATGCAGGGCAGAGTCACCACAGAATGTCACAGCGTGGACGTCAATGTGGGCTTCGATGAGGAGGTAGCCGAGGATGGGAAAGGATTCGACCTCGACGGCGTAATGGAGAGCGGTGCGGCCAGTTTTCCCATCCTACAAATTTAAAGGTATAGATTCGTTATGATCGGGATGCAGAAAGTGATGTGAAATGAGCTAATTTATTCACAAGTTGCTTTACATGCTTCAATATAACTGTGTACGAAATTAGGAAAAGATTGTTGCACGTATTCTGGGGTATTTTCTGTTGAACACGCCAATCAGCCATTATTCCTGCGGTGTGCGAAGTGTTTTCGCACGGGGAAGCGTCGGCCCGGAACGGGCGGACCGATCGGTGGTATTGTCTGCGGTGTGTGAGTTCGCGTTCATTTTGCACGTGAAGCATGTTGTGCTGGGGAGAGCGACCGCAGCATCATTTTTTATTTTGCGATAATTAAGCCATTTCTTGATCGATTTCATTCAAACAAACTATGAACATGCTCTAATTTGCTATTGAAAATCTACATTATGGTAATACTTTTACTCCAGCTCACAAAGTAGTTGAATATCTGAAGCAGCATCTCTCCCAAAACTAATTTATCGGTTTATATCATGATTGAATTACACTTTGTAACATTTTTAATTCCCGGAAGTTGCACAAGAAGCTCATAATAATTGACAGGTTTGGTGGAATGAAGTGTTAACCCTACCAATTATAATACTTGAGTTAAATGATCTAACAATATCTCCTACCAGTAATCTTCACCCTGTCTAAAATCTGCTCTAAATCTAATTGAAGAAACCAATCAAATTCAGAATTCAAATTCTAATCTTCCATTGAATTGCATTATTAAGCCACCTTTCTTGAAATAGAGTATAAGTTGGTTTGCACTTTACTCCACTGATCCCCTCAATTGCAAATTCAAAACAAAAAATCAATTGAAAAGTTGAAAATGAGAAAATCTAATATGTACATATGTTCTACTGACTTTATTTTCCTATGATTTAGAGATACCGAATACATACACTAGAACTGTGGAAAGAAAAAAAAACAACACAATAATTAAACTTGAGCATCTAATTATGATGGAAAATGTGCTAAATAAGATCCATGAATTATCATTATTATCATTAAAGTAGTACAAAAATGTAAAAACAAGGTAACACTTCTTGACTGCTTGGGCACATGTCATTAGCATATGCAGATCCACGGGGTGGAAGGTCAAAACTGCTGCTAAGGATAACTGACTTACGGCAACATTGATATCTGCCCCTGATTAATTAAACTTTTTATACCCTATATAAGTACTTTTTCTATCTGAAGGAAATCTTGCTAATATCTTGCTAATATCTTGCTAATATCTTGCTAATATCTTGCTAATATCTTTAAAATTAAGGATAACTGACTTACGGCAACATTGATATCTGCCCCTGATTAATTAAACTTCTTATACCCTATATAAGTACTTTTTCTATCTGAAGGAAATCAACAGATCTTGGTAATATCTTTGCAATAAGAATGACTGACTTACGGCAACATTGATATCTGTCCCTCATTAATTAAACTTCTTATACCCTATATAAGTACTTTTTCTATCTGAAGGAAATCAACAGATCTTGGTAATATCTTTGCATTAAGATTGACTGACTTACGGCAACATTGATATCTGCCCCTGATTAATTAAACTTCTTATACCCTATATAAGTACTTTTTCTATCTGAAGGAAATCAACAGATCTTGGTAATATCTTTGCAATAAGAATGACTGACTTACGGCAACATTGATATCTGTCCCTGATTAATTAAACTTCTTATACCCTATATAAGTACTTTTTCTATCTGAAGGAAATCAACACGTCTTGGTAATATCTTTAAAATTAAGGATAACCGACTTACAGCAACATTGATATCTGCCCCAGCCGAGACGAGGAGTTTGAGGATGTCCAAGTTCTTTGCCAGCACAGCAAGGTGAATAGCTGCAAGACCTAAAGGAAGAAATACAACAAAACATTGCTTTAAAAGATCTACAAGACAACAGAATGAAAGGGAAAACACATTCTCTTTTTCTTTACAAGACAACAGAACTATTGAAAAAAACATTCTCTTCTTCTTTACAAGACAACAGAACTATGGGGAAAAAACATTCTCTTCTTCTTTACACGGCAACAGAACGAAGGGGAAAAAAATTATCTTCTTCTTTACAAGACAACAGAACGAAGGGGAAAAAACATTCTCTTCTTCTTTACACGACAACAGAACGAAGGGGGGAAAAAATTATCTTCTTCTTTACACGACAACAGAACGAAGGGGAAAAACATTCTCTTCTTCTTTACAAGACAACAGAACGAAGGGAAAAAAACATTCTCTTCTTCTTTACAAGACAACAGAACTATGGGGGGAAAACATTCTCTTCAGGGAAACAGCATGGGCAGATGACAAACATGAAATCTAAAAACAATAGGCATTAATATTGAACTAGCATAAGTATTGATTTGGTATGGATATTGAATTATAAGTATGATGATGAAAAGAAATGATAGATCCTATGAAAAATAAAAAAGAACAACAAAAGATTGCATTCTTCCTCAAATTGTCCCAATAATTCTGAATTTTGAATTCAATTCAAGAAATGTATTCATTTCTGTTTCTTTAATATTTTTGAATAAATAACAAACAAAACAAACTATATGAGCATAAACTTAAATTACCACAAATAATTGATATTTTTAATGCACACACTTAGGATTAAAACAATTTTTGGAGATAATAAGATATGTACAAAGACAGTATGACATGTTAAACAGCAAGCTTGTATAGTACATGCCCTACTTACCATCATAGTTTGTTGGGTTGACCTCTGCCTTGATGGGCTTTACTGCGGCCTTGGCGTTAGGGCCGCGAATCAGGAATTGAACTGCCTCTATCATGTTGGTCTTGATTGCGAGATGTAGTGGGGTATTTCCCTCGTGATCACAGAGGTTGGGGTTTGCCCCACATCGCAGCAAGACTTCAACCATCTTGGGTTGGTTTGTGATGACGGCTAGATGGAGGGGTGTCTGTATAAAGGATTAAAAAAAATGGAATATATCTATTTATCCTACTCTCTATATCCTACTCTCTAAGTCTCATGTGTTAGGTTTGCCTATCAGTGCAGCAAGACCTCAAATATCTTGGGTTGGTTTGTGATGACAGCTAGATGGAGGGGTGTCTAAACATAGGATACAAAAAGGATAATATCAAACACTATATCCCACTCTCCTAAGTCTCATGGGTGAGGTTTTGCCCAACATAGCATCAGACCTCAACCATCTTGGGTTGGTTTGTGATGACAGCTGGATGGAGAGGTGTCTGCACATCAGATACAAGATAGGTAATATATGTATTAAACACTATATCACACTCTCTAAGGGGTGTTGTTCAGAAGCTGCAATTGATCGCAAGTTGCAGTTGATCAGAACGCGCCAATTAAATTAGTTGTTTCATGCGCGTGTTATTAAATGCGCATATTCTGCACAAATGAAAATGAGCGTTACAATTTGCAAAGTTGCAGTTGATTTACAGTTGATTTTGAACAACACCCCCTAAGTCTTATGGACGGTGTTTGCCCTACATAGCAACAAGACCTCAACCATCTAAGGTTAGTTTGTAATGAAAGCTACGTGAATGCATGTCTTTCCACAGAATGCATAGGGGGCATTGAGGGGGAAGCTGTGTTAATTTTTAAGGATAAACTTTGATTCTACTTCTAACACTTATCACTTACTCGAGGAAAGTCCCTAAGTGATGAGAAAGGAAGAAACATATAGATGATGTACAAAATCTAACATATGAACCTAACATATAAATCTGAGTAATAGTGAACAATCTGCAAAATGAAGTTCATGATTTGGTAACAATGAACAATATAGACCAATTCCTTTTAATGTTTTTATTCATTTTGATCATTCTCTAAATCTCAACCTTATCATTTTTACTATTATTATCGTAGTCTATTCTTTCTTCAAACAAGACAACTAACAAATGAATAGAAATTTTTCTGAGTCACCCTGTACTCACCTGTTTCATNAAAGAAGAGATAGAGGCAGAGAAAGGGAAAGAGAAGGACAAGGAGATGAAGAGAAATGCTAACAAAACAAAGAAGAGAAAAGGAATGAGGAAGAGGAAGAGGAGGAATAATAAGGAGGAAAGAGGAAGGAGGAGAAGAAGGAGAAGAAGAAGAAGAAGAAGAAGAAGAAGAAGAAGAAGAAGAAGAAGAAGAAGAAGAGGAGGAAGAGGAAGAGGAAGAGGAAGAGGAAGAGGAAGAGGAAGAGGAAGAGGAAGAATAATAAGGAGTAAAGAGGAAGGAGGAGAAGAAGGAGAGGAAGAAGAAGAAGAAGAAGAAAAAGAAAAAGAATATCTCACCAGTCTGAATATTCTTCTCCATCGTGTCCTTGGGTCGTGAGATGCCCTTTGGGATGAGGTCTAACGCATCTACTTGAGTCAGATCCGGGGGAGAGCCACAGTCCCGCATCACGTTAGCGTCCAGCTGGAATCCATCTGCAAAATTATTTGAATTTGTTTGATAGGTCAGTTTACTTATAGATTCAAATTAATGTATGTTTATTACCAATAAACTTAGATACGTAGCACAATTGAGTTTCAATACTTGGAATCCAGTTTACAAGTACATTACATAGAATACTGCCATATCGGGCAAGCCTCGAGTGAGCTTAAATGTTTGTAGTGGTTTTACTTTCCCTATTTAGGTGCCAGCATGGCAAAAATATACACACTGTATTATGCTGATTCATAAGTGCACAAACA
>BQKZ01004850.1:31053-51604 GCA_036244855.1 Temnopleurus reevesii | reverse complement strand
CGCGAGAGATGACAGTGGGGATATATGTGTGCTCTAATCAAATGGGACACTGCTAATAAATATTTATCAAATTATGCCCAACGTATATACGTGGATTGACCGTCACCAATTTTAGTATTTCTGCCGCGGGAAAGTGATGTCAGGGCAGTGTCATGTGTTATTACAATGTATATCGTCTTACAGCACAGCGCTCTTTTTCAGATCGATTGCATAACGAGTGACGAAAAATTCATTTGGAGGGGTATCGTGAATTTCATAATAGAATGTTTGATAGTAATGGTAGATAATACCTTGATGGTCAAGTATCTTGATAAAGTTTTTACATTTTTGATCGTAGTTAGAAACAAAAATATTCTGTGAAAATATAATGGCAAATGGTAGGAACGCTTAATACGAGATCAGATAAACATTATCTTCAGTATAGACATTCTTTAACGCGGTGTTACGCTCATGATGATTTTTTAAATTGATATTGACTGAAAAAAATACAAATATTTACTCGGATACGTAATGAGGAAATTAAGATTGATTTATTGTCAAACGATGATTGCTACGGGTTAAAATTCAAGCTTGAATCTCAGATTACAAACATATCGACAAAATTATGCGTGTAAATCTGATACATACAATTCAAAACGGAAAGTCATAAAAATATATTTTTGCTAGGTTAATGCTAATTGGTTCCATATTTTCTGCCGTAATCACTGGAGAATGATTTTTGTATTATTTTGTAATACAGTCACTCGCGACGGCTAAATAACATATTTACACATTTTTATTCGACCTATACATAGTTTTCGTGATTTTTGTAACACGCTCCGCGAACGCAGCAGTAAGGGGCAAATACGCTACTCCATGCGTAGGTCGAACGTCAGCTTAACGCCTCCATTGTTGGTTAAGCGTCTTCCCTCCGTATTATTTGTGGTTTTCTCCTCCGTATGTTTACGGACATTCTCTTTTTCTTAATTTCATGAATGCTGTACATACTCTCCTCCACCTTGTCGATGTCTAGGTGTTTGTTATTGTATACTCGACAATAAACTTCTGACATTTTCTTTTCAATATTTCAATTGCTTTCATCATTGGAATATCTCGCTTTCAATAATAGGATCTACTTTATTTCCCTTCTCTCCTCCTCTCCTCCTCTCTCATCACTATAACTGGAACACCCCTTGAAGAGCTATATTCGCTCTTCCTTTGCCTTGTGTCTATCGCACCCGCTTGTGCGCACCTGAACACACACACGCACTTCTCTTTCTCTCACCCACACCTGGCACGCACACTCATGGTGTTGATCGCTTTTGCCGCTCTCCCAAACTCTCATTTTCGCTCCATCTACCCTTGGAGGATCTATCTATCTAAGCATAACACAAGATCACCATTTCGTTCTGTGTAAATTTAATGTGAAATGCCATGCCTTTCCATGTTCATCCATCTTTTATCGTTTGTTGGTATACGGTACCGCTTTACTCAAAATAAGCATAGTCAAACACGCACACACATACATACACATGCTCTATACCCACACATATACGCAAGCACCCTTTCATGAGTCACTTGATTATTAAAAATCACACACACACACACACACACACACACACACACACACACACACACGCGCGCGCATATATACATATATATGTATATATATATATACATATATATACACACACAGACACTCAAACTCTGTCTTTATTTCACTATCGACCCCTCCCTCCGTCTATTTTCCCTTTAATACTGATTTTAGAACTATACATTACTGTATTGAACAAATCTCTCATATACGGATGGTGGATTTAATTGAATACACATTCATCTCTCTCAACCACCACGTCTCTTCTTTCTTCTCTATATACCCCCTCTTCCTCTTTCTCCCCATCTCCCCTCTCGCATTCCTCGCCTCCATGCAGGTGCTCTTTCTCCCGTCTTGCCCGAGATGCGAGCCACCCCACACCGGATCGATAAGACATCAAAGTTACAGGCAGGCCAATTCCCCTAGGTGTGTTTGGAGTGAAACCAAGACGTTATTAGCATGCTAGCTCCAAGCAACCTCTCGGGGGAGAACTATCCTCCGACGACCTACTGGTGTGGCCCAATTAGCAGTCAAACATTGATCTAAAGGCCAACTCACACCGTTGCTGGGTTTTATCCTGCGTCGGCCCAGCGTTTCTGCAAATTAAAAACGCTCTAAAGACGCAGGCCATACGGTGGACTGACGCTCGTCACACGTTCGTTGAGAGCAAGCTGAACGTCAGTCAACCGTGTGAACTGCGTATGCTGTCCGTTAAGTGAGCGTTTTTAATTTCCAAAAACACTAGACCGACGCAAGCTAAAAACGCAAAGGTGTGAGTCGGCCGTAAGGTACTGCTACCTCGTTCTATCCCCGTGCAATTTACCAAGCTTAAACGCCGCTCATCCATTCGATTGTTTAATCTACCCACGGCACATCTTCGGCTAATCATTAACCCACAAATGGATGATTTCATGGAAGAATATATCAATTATCGGCTATAGATGTCTGTTCCGAATGGTTAAACATGAAAGTACAATTACTTTTAGAGACACATATTTTGTCCACGACGACACATAATTTGTTCATTCAGATAATATCATTTCTCGTTATTAATATTCTATTACTCTTTATCCGAGGGCGTCTTCTATTTTCTTGTTTTGTGGATGATATACGAAGTGCATACACTACTGATCTCCTTCAGTGTATTAATGCTAAGACCAATACAAAACATCACATACATACATTCATACACACACAAACAAATACGAGTATGAACACAAACACACACATGAACAACCACACTCATAATAAAAAAAAATTATGTTGTTCAATTCAAATGGTGTTATCTAATATCAATACCGGGAGAAGTTAACACCACATGTGTTCTATCGGATAACACAGTTTGATTAAATACTGTTTTTTTTGCGGAGCATTTACATATTAATACATATCCATACACAGGTCAACGTACATATACATACATACTTAAAACTGATGCACACATCCTCCATGCAAACAATAATCAAGTTAATGAAACTGAAAGAATATACAATGTGCTCCTGTGCACATGGTGTACTGTAAAGAACCAGATTTAGTCAAAATCGAATCGAACAGAAATTTAAGTCAGAAATTCAAGTGCCCTAAGTAGTGTTTCCATTTAAGAAAGAAACCTTGACCGAGGCAAGGCGGATACAATTTCAATTTCAAAGGATGTAGGATTGCCTTTACTCGTTGTACTCGATGTTACTTTGATTCGGGAATTTCACTTTGAAGTATTTTAGTGGAGAGAATGGTTTTTTTTAATGTGAACCTTTCTATGTGTGCCGATTTTGCCTGTTTAGATATTGCAGTTATTCAATAATCAAAATAAGTAGACAACACAGAATAATACAGAAATAAATAAACAACATTTGCTAAACATTTCAATAGAAGCCCATAATAACAGAGTAAGAGATGAATGAATGAATGCAGATTCAGAAAAAAATGTTCTAAAAGTGCTCACACTTTACATATAGTGTTATAGTGTCCCACGTATTGTGTTCTGTGTTAACTAATCTTTGAAACAATGTGGTAATTATATTTAGCTTAATCTTAGCTATTCTGTATTGCATAAACCTGCTCTTAACAATTAGGGTACAGAAGTATTCTAACATTTGATAAACACGTCGTTGCTTAACAAAATTTCCTATTGAAATAAAACCTATTCACCAAAAATAGAACTTAACTTTTGGCCCTGAAAGCATACAATACAATGAGTGCTCCTAACAATATATCTATAACAGTCATTCCTATACAATTCCAATCTTCAAACCTGAGGAGAGCCATAAGCCATCAAAAAATAAACTAGTGGAGCAGGGTTCGGATGGAACTCAACATTGTTTATATTAAGTAACCTTTATTGTATCTTCTCCTGGTTCATCTTTTCCATGCATGAAATACAGTCATACCTGTCTACAGAGGCCACCCCAAGGGAAACAGAAAAGTGGCCACTGTAGACAGGTGGCCTCTTACAGACAGGTTCTATAACATGCATTTTCACAGGGAGGGAATCGATTTATGTGGCCACTATAGACAGGGGGTCACTATAGGCAGTTGCCACTATGGACAGATTCGACTGTATTTATAAAATTCACTCCAATGTCATTCCAATCTTCAAACCTGAAGGGAGTCATAAGACATCACAAATAAACTAGTGGAGCAGGGTTTGGATGGAACTCAACATTGTTTATATTAAGTAACCAATTTTGTATCTGCACTGATGCATCTTTTCCATATATGGAAAGGCTTTCCCACGGAGTAACCCTGATATAATTCTACGTCCCTGATTTGATTAAATGTAGCCACAGTTGGACTAATTATATTCGCAGCTAATTGTGCGTGCTACCATATTTGTCAATTTTTACTAATACATAAATGCCATCCGAAGAACATGACTCGATGGAAAGAATCAATGCAAATGTTTTTTTTTTCTTTACATTTAGTTTATTTAACCCGAGGGGATTTGCTGTTTTTGAGGGGTTTTTTTTTTTTGCTATCTCTATGAACTATTAACACGATATAATCTATTTCCGAAAAATTAAGTCGAACGCCAATTCAATGCTCCTTTGTAATGCTATTGAAATCGGGACCGGCTTGTCATTGTTCCACGGGTCTATTGTCTGCGTTCGAATACATTTTTCGGAAATAGTTTATATCGTGTTCTAATTATATTTAAAGATATGGCTGTGTGTTTTCCCATATCTGTCAAATCTTACTGATACATAAATACCGTCCGAATAATATGGGTCGATGGAGAGAATCAATACAAACTTTTTTCTTCACGTTTTATGTTACTTAACACGAGGATATTTGCTGGCTGGCCTTTTGCTATCTCTTCAGATTATTGTGCTTTCTCTTTTGTGTATGATTACATTTTATTCACTTTCTTGAAAAATATGAGTGATTATGTCAATGAATAAATGAATAAATGAACCCATAGAATGATCTGACGTATTATGTAGATTTGTATAAAGTTGTCTTTCTTATTTCTCATATGCCAGTATGCCATGCGGCTCATTTTTCTTAGTCCAATCGTCCAATAATTGTGAGAGTGATTATGCGAATCAAATACCAATATTGAACTATTTACATAGCAGCAGGCATATCACGGTTTTGTTTAAGATGTTTAGAATCATTGACAATAATACAATTTGTCTTCAATCTGTCTTGTCAATGAGGCATTTATAAGCATAGATCTATCCTTTAACATATTAATATCTAACATAGATCAGGCACTTTACTTTGGAGCTTCATCGTGTTGGAATTTCAATTCATAAATATTCGACTTGAATGGATTCCATCTTGAAAATATCCCGCTTCGAGGAGCTGATAAGCAAAATGAAAAAAGGATCATAAGCTCAAATTTAGTGCCTCTATTAAAAAATTCTCCCCCCCCCCCCCTTCAGGAGGCGTCGTGCCTGACAAAAAAAAACGAGGTTCCCAGCCTAGCATTTACAAAGTTCGCGCCTTTTTTCCCTCCAATATGGCATCATCTTTATACAAAGCCCCGTCCAATGTGCATACATGTACGTAAAACATAATAAAGATACATGCTTTTTCACCCAGGTTACGCAACAACAACAACAACAATAACACTTAGAATTACCCTCACATTAAAAAAGAATCCACAAATAGAAAACCATTTTACCCAGTTTCAGCAACCCAATCGTGCGTGTTTAATTTGGAATCTGTCGATATCATACTGCAGTTACCATTTTTAACTGATTGTTACAAATAGAAAAGCGAGCATTGTGTCTCATTTTCGATGTATGCTAAGGTTAACAGCAACAACAACAACACTAACAATAACTCTCACTTTAAGAAAAAGATCCACAAATAGAAAACCATTTTACCTAGTTTCAGCAACCCAATCGTGCGTGTTTGATTTGGAATCGTTCGATACCATACTGCAGTTACCATTTTTAACTGATTGTTACAAATAGAAAAGCGAGCATTGTGTCTTATTTTCGATGTATGCTCAGGTTAACAACAACAACAACAACACTAACAATAACTCTCACTTAAAAAAAAAGATCCACAAATAGAAAACCATTTTACCTAGTTTCAGCAACCCAATCGTGCGTGTTTAATTTGGAATCTTTCGATATCATACTGCATTAGCAACAACAACAACAACAACAACAACACTAACAATAACTCTCACTTTAAAAAAAAAATCCACAAATAGAAAACCATTTCGCCTAGTTTCAGCAACCCAATCGTACGTGTTTAATGCCCAAGGGAAGTAGTCCTTTTCCTAACCCGTTGTGAAAGCCTTTTTAATGAATAGCGGATTCTTCTTATTCGAGCAGTAAATCAGGGATTTCGTCTGTAAATTGCCGGAGGGAGTAAGATCTGTTGTGATAAAGAACCACTTTATTTCCCACTCTCTGCATCTCATTGAGTTGTGCTATTAAAGCTCAAATATAGTTTTGTTGAATATCTTACAATATGATATGACATTTTTAGCCTGACATAAAAAAAAAATCTTATGCGCAAACATTTCCTGACCTTAACGTTAAATTGCATGGATCGATTCCTTATCGAATTTAAAATCAAAACGTTAAATCATATTCAGCGAATTAGCGCCCCCTTCTGGCAATAATTAAATAGGATTTACTATTGGCTATTGAAATGTGCACAAGGATAATATTCTGAGATATATAACTTACAGTATGCATAATTCGTTTTCAATATAACAAGATAGAAAGTGAAATCGAAAAGTTAAGTCGCACGCAATTTCAATGCTCCTTTGTAATATCGAAATCGGTACTGGCATATCATTGTTGTGTCCGCACAGTTGAATACACGGTGTACGGATCTATTGTCTGCGTTCTAGTTACCTTTTCGGAAATAGTTTATATCGTGTTATATATTTGTTGTTTTATATGTAAATTTAATTTGGTTTGGGAGTTACGATTAAAGAATGGCATAAATGCATCTCTTCGCATTTCCCGAAACTGTACTTGATCTTAAATGCTAAGTCACATATTTGTGGTTATAGCCAACGGATTTCCCTGTGTGAAACGTAAGCGTATGCCAGCATTAGACAATCGTGCCCCCTGAGCATTGACTATTACGGCTTAATCACATATTTGCGTTTACAGTCAGCGTCTACTAAATATTCATGAATTTCGAAAGACGCCTCTCAACATAGAAATACTAAGAAAAGACGAGTAGCTGACGTGAAAGGTGTTTCTACCTTTATTTCTACCTTTCACAAAGGGTATTTAAAATATCATTAAGTGTGGAGTAACTTTGGCTATGAACGCAACGGTGTGATTGCGCCTTTAATGTACATGTGACTGCAGCTTTGAGTTGATACCCAACATAACTGTATCATTTATTTAACACACGCGCTCGTTGTACCCCAACCAAATGCCCTCAGCGTGTGACAAGCGTCTGCACTCTGTATTTCTTCGTTCACTCAGTACCTTTCATACCATGCTGGGCAGATATTAACGTTTAATGTGTTATGTAGCCTTTAATTTCTGTGTGACTGCATCTTTAAGTTGTTGAGAAGGAACATCAATAAAAACCCGACATACTACATCAACCACATCCACACATGCGCGTGTTCCGAGCGTCGGTCAAGCTTATCTGTGCGTTCATTGATCGCCGTTCGTATATTGCTGGGCAGAGGTTGGCTCTACACGCAAATGTGTGATTTCGCATTTAATTTCTGTGTAACTACACCATTCTTTGGCCCCAACCGATCGTCGGTCAAGTGTCTTCCCTCAGTATATCTGCGTTCACAGAGCGTCTCTCTCAACTTACTGGACTATTTAGGCTATTTAGGTGTGACTGCAACTATAAGTTGGGAGAAGAAACAGCGGTAAGAACCCGACAAAAGTATATCAAACGATGTCCTCGGTATCGCTTTAGCGTCTTCCCTCTGCATTTCTCCGCTCGTGGAGCGTCTCTTATATCTTACTTGGCATATTGGTTATGAGTGTCGGATTTTGCCTTTAATCTAGGTGTGACTGCAACTATAAGTTGGGGAGAAGAAACAGCGGTAAGGACGCGACATAACTGCATCATCCACTCCAACGATAAAGACAGTGATCGATTGGATTCATTTACATCTGATGGCCGCGATGATAGTCAGATCTTTACCCGCCATTTTAATTGAATTCTCCTCACCTGACAGAGATGTATTATGTAGGTGCGCTACACCGCAAAAACGTTGGGTGTTTATCTGACACCGATTTCTTGTTTACACTCCATAAGTGAGAGATTAGATGAGCGCTGAATTAGATTATTGGTTGTACTCTAACACCGAAATAAGACTGTTGAAATCGTTTTAATAAGGTGAGGCAAAAATTGAGCATAACTAAGAGATAGTGATTATAATACACCGCAAAATTGGGTGTTATTTTGTAGTATAAATTAAATGTTTTATAGTGCAGCTCAAGAAAAGTGTCAAAACAACACTAGCGATGAAACAGACTGATCATATTCCGAGATAGTAGCATTTGAGTCAGTTTCTTTAGGTGAAGTAAAAAGCGAGGGAAGAAGCACGAAATACGAATGATAACGTCATTTTAAAACAGGGTATTGACCAGGTAAACCCTATCCTTCGTTTTGGTGTTTGCATTGTGTAACACGAGAAAGACCTAAGAACAACGTCAGTGATAAACTACATTGGTCGTAAACTAACACCGGATTAACACAATCGGAATAAGTAACATTTAGGTGCTTGACCTATATGGGGTTTCGGAGGAAACATCTAGTCGGTGTCAAAGTTAGCACCCTGCAAATTGCAGTGCAGTCACCAAGTTTTTCGCGCGCTTTCTGCCTCATCGTCTGCCCATCGAGGCTTGCTTGCACCGGGCCCTCCGGGGCATCGGCGCATGATCACAAATCGCTTGCTCTCGATGCCAAACCCATTGAGCCTTCCTAACAACTCCTGCTATAAACATTTCCCCTTCTGTGTCCGTATTGCGTTTTGTTTTTTCCCATTCCGAAAATATACATTTTTGATGTGCTATTAGCGATCTGCATTAGATATGAAAGTATCGTTTGCCGGTGCTTATCTAAACAGGGATTATAAAGAAATATCTCACAAAATCACATAGTTGACAACTTGATCAATGAAGCTTACTAACGATAAGCATGATAAGTAAGCTATACTAAGCCCTATTATTCTATGCGAAGGACTTAAAATCATTGTTCTTTGAAATTAGATGAGCAGTACATCAAACGCGCTTCTAAAACACCGAACCGCTTCAATACCCACTCAAATTTATGAACGAACTCACTTCACATTAATGTGCTTATGTGCGGTCCTTTGCAATGCAAATTCGACACTCTTTTCAAAAGTTACACCAGTACTCATGCGACAATAGTTGATTTGTTTCTACTTTCTTCTCCACACACTTATAAACGCACAAAGTATACAAATATTGAACATTCAAGACAATCGTACTTACCATTTTTCCGATGAATTTTCCCTCTTTTTCGAATGCGTCACTCTTCGAAGTGCTGCAACCTCCAGAATATGATAACAAACCCCTTTTAGAGGGAAGATTATTATAACAGTGTTTCCAATGGTCTTCTGAAATGACGCGGTAGAGAGAGAAAATGAAATCTCTCTTTTTCGAGAAATAGACAACGCACCTCTCTTTGCGGAGAAGTGATACCTGCACGAGTGTGTGTTATATGCATCCAACTATTGAACGGCCGCCGCGAGTCGAAATTTTTCTGCCAGGAAAAGTCAGTAAAATCAGACGACGCTGGCAGAGTGTGAACGATGAGGGCTCACTTTGTGAGACCGTTAAGTTGACGAAAAATCACTCTTATTTTGGTGTACGGGTGGCGGGGTCTAGCAAGGAGTCGGGTAGTTACGGGGTGCGCACGTTCGGTGGCTCGCTCGCTTTGGAGGCTGCCCGCCAGCCGTGAGTCCACATCATGGCGCCAACATTTGGGGAACAGCAATCATGGAAGAAAGAGCGATGCAGTTTGCTTTTTTCAGACAGCTGCTATTATCGCCCCATACAGCACACTGCATAAAAAGAGAGGGGCAGTAGTTATGTTTGAAGGATACTCTGCTTGGTATTAAATAGTTCCATGGTGGAGTATAAAATATTTGTTGAAATTAGTTGAAATATTTTTTATTCTATATCAATTTTCCCCTCACATGTTAAGCTCGTTCTCCCATTTCAATCTGCGACCCCCTATCTCTCTCTCTCTCTCTCTATCTCTCTCTCTCTATCTCTCTTTATCTTTCTTTTACATCTCTCTTTTTTTCATCGATCAATCTATCTTTCATGCGCTCTGTCTTATTTTGTATATCTTCTTTCCATCATTTTTTCATGTTCCTTTCGTAGTCTATATCTATTCTCTAATCTCAAGCTCTAGCCGGTCCCTCTCTCCATTCTATCACTAGCTGGCATCTTGTAATGCTTCCCAGTCCTCCCTTCCCAATATAGAATGATGAATTTGATCTCTTTCATGTGAACCCAAACCATCTGCTTCTCTCTCTCTCTCTCTCTCTCTCTCTCTCTCTCTCTCTGACCTACACAAACTAACCCACAGACCCCCTTCACGTACACGCACATGCACATACCTGCACAAGTTTTCCCATCTCTACCATTTCATTATCTTGTTATCTTTCTCCCTGCCCCTCCCCCCCCCCCAAACATTTCATTTACAGGGACCTAGAGTGCACACCTACATATGCACTATATATGCACTCATACACACACTCACCCACTGACCCCCTCCACACACACACACATACACATACCGACACAAATTGTTCCCGCCCCCCTCTACCATCTCCTTCTCTTGTTATCTTTCTCCCTACCCTCCCCTCCCCAACATTTCATTTACAGGGACCTAAAGTGCACACCTACATATGCACTCAAACACACATCCACATCCACACCCACACCCACATACATACACAAATTCACACTTTGTTTCCCCATTTTTAACATTGTACGTCTTTTGTCTTTATTCCCTGCACTCTTATATCACCTTTTCTTTCTTTCTCCCTCTCTATCTATCTATCTATCTATTTATCTATCTATCTATCTATCTATCTTTCTATTCTAAATCTCTTTTAACTACACACACAATCATACACACACACAAATATGCCCACACACTTTTTACTCCTTTCACCATCTCTGTCTCCTTACAATTTCCGTCCCTCTTTTCTCTTCTCTGTACCTCCCTAACATGCATAAACACATCCGCACATACACACACATTGCTCTCACATCTGCACACAAAAAAACCCACGCACGCACATTCTTCTACTTTCCTATTCTGAATGTTTGTATGAATGTCTGTCTTTCTGCATCTTCCGCCTCTTTCTGTCTACCACTTTCTTTACAAATGTGTGCACATACATATACACACACCCACACCCACATACAAACACAAACACACACACACAAACACACAAATTGACACTTTGTTTCCCCCTTGTTAACATTGTACGTCTTCTGTTTTTATTCCCTCACTCCCATATCACTCTTTCTCTCTTTCTCCCTCTCCCTCTATCTATCTATCTAATACCTCTCTTAACTACACACACATTCATCAGATCATACACACACAGATATACCCACACACTTTTTACTCCTTTCACCATCTCTGTCTCCTTACAATTTCCGTCCCTCTTTTCTCTTCTCTGTACCTCCCTAATATGCATAAATACAACCGTGCATACACACACATTGCTCTCACATCTGCACACAAGAAATAACCCACGCACGCACATTCTTCTGCATTCCAATGCTGAATGTTTGTATGAATGTCTGTCTCTCTGTATCTTCCGCATCTTTCTGTCTACCACTTTCTTTTCTCCGGTTACACGGCGTCCATTCATCCACACATCCCCTTCCAATCCATTCATCAGCTCATTCAAGCTTTCAGTCTCCCTTTTTTATTCTTATAAATGAATAAATTTCTCATTGAACATTCCCCCCTCAATCTATCATACTAGAACTCATCATTCCAGCTACTCTGTTTCTGTTTATGGATGTAATTTCATCTCTGCTTTGCTGAATTCTGTTCATCCACCCATCTTTATATAGCTTTTAGACAAGACTCTATGTCTATTTCATATTGTGTTTATATCAGGTGCCTAACTAATGGAAACTTATACTGATGACATTGACATTACTATAAATATTTCATGTATTACTCTTGTTGTTTTCATTATTGCTGTTGTTGTTGCTGTCGTTCCTGTCCATCCCGCTCTTGTTCTTATTATGTTTGTTCATTTAATTCATTTTCTTATATATTTTCTTCCTTTTCTATTCTCTCTAAAATATTTTCTTCTGATCCTCCTTTTTTTCCTCTTTCTTTAATTTGAGTTTTCGATGATAGTTGATAAAGTTCTCTGCTCTGTTTCATTGCTTAGTATTGGTTGAATTTCCACTTAATCTTTTATATTTTCTTATATATATTTTATTCTGATTGGTTATTTTGTTTGTTTGTTTGTTTTGCTGTCAATTGGTACGCTTTCAATTTCTTATTTTGGACGGGAATTTTTTTATATATATTTCTGCGCACTGCGCTTTATGTTCCCTTAGGCCCTTTTTTCATTTTTCCCTGTCTCTCTCTCTCTCTCTCTCTCTCTCTCTTTCCCTCTCTATGTCTCAATATATGTATCAATTTTTTCTTGGATTAAGATCTAGTCTTGGTTCAGTCGTATAGCATTAATCATTTACCTTAGTCATGGCGCCTTGGCAAGAGGCTAATCTTCACCCCGTTCATGAGATTGAAAATGCACAGTGGATTCCCATTCTGGTCGTATCAATATTCCCCCCATGAGGACATGAATATACAAGATGGCATTGATAAGGGGATCGAGGATACTTAAAGTACCTGCCTCGTCGTGACAAGGTTACCGGGTCCTCTCCAGCGATAGGAACGACTACGGAAGCCTAAAAGTACACAGTAACGAGAAACTGGTGTGCGCCATGAATTCGCGACCGGGGAAGCAAATCATGTTACCACGGAGCTGAAGTTTGTGAAATGGGACAAAAATTTATCGACCAACAAATACAAATTTTGCGTCCGTGGACACGGGACACAAAGTTAGAATTAAACGCATGACTCAATATTTTGCTCCCTTGTCGCAAATTTCGTGTCCCGATTCACAAAATTCGTGTGTCCTGTGTAAAAAAAAAATCCTGTCCCAACCGCAAATCTTGAGACCAGGGTTTTAATTCATTAAGATGTGCAAAGATCTACGCACGACTCTACGGGGTTTATCATTGAGTGCAAGAAACAGTCACCAGTAGTTCAATCACAAATTTTGAGACCAGAGTTTTCATTCAAGAAGCTGTATGTCTATATATGAACGACTCTACAAACGACTGGTGACCCCTTCTCTAGTAAGATCAAGCCCCAGAGGTGATTATTGAGTGCGAGAAACGTTCATCAGGTGTTCGTAGAGTCATGCATAGATCTACGCATAGCTTTCTGAAATACAACCCACCCGTTGTTTTATTTTATTTATGTATTTATTTATTCACGAATATTTATTCAGAGTAGCCTGATCAGCGAAACATAGAATAATAAATTACAATATACACAAATAAAATTACAATTTAATAGTAGACTCGATAAAAAAAGTTTCACCAAATTACAAAAAGCTTAAAGAACGATTATACGATGTACTGGTATCAGATATTATGCTAAATGATCAAGAATCTTATCATATTTTCTTCGTGTATGTTACTGCCGTTAACGTACCCCAGTCTTTCTATAAGTCGTTCTTAACTTTAAGAACGACTAGGTGAAACATCGTACTGTTATTAATCGTACTGCATGACCTCCATAGCTGATGTACTCAAAACCAAGCTCATGAAACATTGAAAGGAACAACCCAGCGAGGACATTATGTGATAAAAATTTAACACACCTTTTAATATTACATATGAAGATAAGTTAGATTGGCTACAGTTTAGCATTCATGTGATACCGCAACTATATTTTAGAACCGATTGGGATACATCCAATTTAGTTGAGCCTATCAGAATGTCCACGGATGTGTTTTTATCAATGATATAAATCATTCAGTAATCATGAGTGAACACATAAAACACATAAAATAAAGATCCTAGACTCAACCAATTTCACCAACCAATTGCAAGAATGATATCTTTATTGTAATGTTATATAACAGGCAAACGAACGATATGATATTCCATGCATGAAATGAAATGGAAATTGTTTGCAGTGACGTCACAGAAACTAGGATTATCATAATCGCGATAAGTGAAACTTAAAAAAAAACTAAATCTTTTGACAGACAATACAACTTGGGAGCTTGGGATCATGGCATACTACTCACAAGTCAACAAACACAATCATATACACCCCATATTCAATTTTAAAAATGCGACTTTATTGGATGACCTTATAGTTATAGTTTGTCCAATAAAACAATTGTACACTTTCACCACATATGGAAATATCAGTTGCATTCCAACTTTGTGATGCTTCTTGATTAATTTGTATTGCAAATTTTTCTGAGTAAACAACAATTCTTTTCATCCACTCCACTGATTTTCGATATTTATTTACAATACACTCTTCGAATGCAAGTCAAGATTGAAATTGCATTATTTGTTATGGCTTATTGATTATGCATTTCATTAAATAATCATTAACGAGTTATTTCTCTGACTTCAATGAAGGTCATTGTATTTCAAGGGTAAAATCTTTTTCTTTGGATTTTTGTTTTCATTACACGATTCTTTCAATAATTTTCGTCATCATCTTTTCTACAATTTCGCGACTGGATTTAATGATCTATTTTTAGCAATTATTATGTACAATTTCAACCGCACGATTGTGATTTGTTTCAATGATTAAAGGGTGTTCCGGTTAATTTTTTAATGAAGTACATATTTCTTTAAATAGTTACATATGTATTCTTCAGCGTGTAAAGCAACATCGACCTATTTCACGTCAATTAATGCACCAGTACTGATATCCCTCAAATGTATATGTGAAGATTAGTCAGAGCTATAACTTGAATAAAAAAAATCCTTTTTAGTAATTAATAAATGATTTATACATTCAAGTTTGTGAAATATCAGGAATTGTAAATGGCAATTCCAAAATACGATTTTTACATCTTCGATGTGAGCTGATTGAAAACTAAATGTCGATGATAGAACGGTTATTTTCAGTCAGTGAAGGAAAAATCGCATAACTTAACTGGTCTTCGATGAATGTCGTTTTATCGGAATGCGAGAAAAATGAAAATGAATTTTAAACATCTCCTCGACCTTGTATAGCGTCAATGTTGCAATATTCAATTTAAATCCCCATCATGTTCCAAGTTTGCTTGAACTGCATTAGTCGTAGCTTTTGTTCGTTTCTACAGCGTACCCTGATGTGATGTTTTAATAATTTGATTAGTGCACTAGAATATGAAATATGCATCATTCTGAGGAAGTATGCATTTCCAATTGATTTGATTTTTATAATGAATGCCTGTTAGAATAAATAAAACATTTTCACCGGGAACGCGAAGGTATACACGTAGCTAAATTGAAATAACTGCACTGTTTTATTTTTACATGGCTGTACAGCTATTCTTTTTTATATTTCCCGTTCAAACGGTTCACCATATACGTCATAATTAGTTAGCCAGAAATTTAATATTCCATTAAAGTGGGAAAGAAGTATTTATTTAATTATTCTCTTCCTGTATACTTAAATAAGCATGCATTTTCAAAATACATTCCGATCTATGTTCCTGCATTTGTTCAGCAATTCATATTAGAAAATATAACAAATTTGTCCTAATTATCTAAGGAAATTAATTGAGAATTACTCACAGTTGGGAGATGACATGATTGAGAAATGTATCGTTTTTCCTCTCCACAAAAAAGATAAATAAACAAACAGATAGATACAACGACTGTTTGAATGACATATAGGAGAGTATGAGAACGGAATTAAAAAGATACCCGGTAATAGACAGAAACCTCTTTCAAGGGTATTTTCTCATAAATCACGATAATAAGATAAATAAGTTCCATTAGGTAATGACCTGTAATTCTTACAATTAATGATTTGTTCATTTCGTTTCACGATGCTATGCCATTATAGAAATCTTGTTGTCGTTAAGCCGACAATACTGCTGGAAATAATTACGTGCCTTTCATCCAAGCAACATTGTCTTTTAAATCTGCGTTATAATCTATCTGTCTATAGCGATAAATGTATATCGTCGCATTTTAGCCTGCATCGGCCCAGCGTTTTTGACAATTAACACGATATAAACTATTTCCGAAAAGTTAATTAGAATGCTTACAATAGGTCCGTAAACTGTGTATTCAACTGTGCGGACACAACAATGACAAGCCGGTACCGAATTCAATATCATTACAAAGGAGCATTAAAATTGCGTTCGAGTTAACTTTTCGAAAATACTTTATATCGTGTTAATTAAAAAAACATTCCCTGGACGTACAAATGTCGTACGGTGGACTTGACCTTTGGCTTGAGATAGAGGGGCGTAAGCCGAACGTCAGTCCACCGTATAACTTTAGTCTTTGAGCAACAAGGGAACGTTTTTTAATGCCAAAAACGCTGGGTCGACACAGGGCAAAACAGAAAGGTGTGAGTCGGTCTTAACGTTTTGATAGGGAACTTATTTGCCTATCGTTCCATGCTTTATCTAAAAAGAAAACAAATAATAACCCCCATACTCATTAAAATTTCAATATGACTTTACTTAAGGTCTGATGCGAATACTTTGTTGTCAAATTTGTTACTTTATATTAAAATGTCACTATTAGAACACAGTTTGTTTATGATGTATTTGCAGGAATGTCATCTTCTGCAATCGTACTGGGTTCGCTGTGCACACGACAGATCCCTCTTTTGAAATATTTTCATGAACTATCATGAATATAGATTACATATTAGGTATGTCATATCTGGGCGTGATATTGAGAAGACTCAATTCTCTGTAACCCAGACTATAATGTCAAAGAAATAATGTGTTAATTTGTGATCACACCTTTGCATTTCTACACTCTTAAAAAATCGAGTCAAGAATAACTAGACGAGTGGTCGCCCGATGGACTAGTTATTATCTTATTAATTTCTAGTCAGAAATGACTGAAACATAGTCAAATCCAACAATATATTCAAATTTGACTAAAACGACAGTTGGCAATTTTTTTGTCATGTTTAACGAGTTCTAAGAATGTAGTCAATATCTGTTCATCGTTCATTAAACGCCCCGTGAACGCAGAAATCATAATGGAGGACGCTTGACTAATTTTCAAGGCGTTTTGCTTGCGCTCGATGTGCATCAGGATCAGCTATAAAGGGTGTGTTTTTTTTTTGTATTTCTGCGTTAACAATCTTCTCGTAGATACTATGAACTTTTGCAGAAGTTGACTATAACCAGGAGGGTGTGAGTATTTAATCATCTTCTCTTTTACATATACATGATGATAGTTTAAGGGGCACAGTACGTCCTTATCTATCTATAAGATTTTATTTGTCATTTTATATCTTCATAACACCCATTATAGCATCAAGGAGGTAATGTTTAAACCATGGATTTTTATAAATATACATAATACCTCTACGAGGGGGCCACAGCATGTAGCTGGGAGTTGTCGGAGTTAAAATCATATTTTTATGAGACTTAACTTGTCATTCTAGATCCTCATAAATCTGACTATAATGTCAAGAAGATAATTTGTATATCATAGATTTAGGATATGCATAATATCCATTCCAGGGTCCGGGGGTCGTGGAACGTCGTGGGGATTATGGGGGAAAGACGGGTATCGACGACTTGATATTTATTGATTTCAATTGCTTATAATNATCGACGACTTGATATTTATTGATTTCAATTGCTTATAATGATTATGACACGTATGAAGTTTAGGTATTGTTAATTTGAGTGACGATTCTTAACCCTGAAGGCCCCAGCACACCAAACACGGCACGGCAGAACGGCACGGTATTTACGCGCTATCTTGGTCAGCGCACTCCTCCGCGCACAAAATTTGTAAGAATTGGCCAATCACAGGGGAGATAGCGCGTAAAACCGTGCCGTGTTTGCTGTGCGCAGGCCTTTAAAGGCTAACTCACACCTTTTGCAGTTTTAGCCTGCTTCGACCCAGCGTGTTTTTTTTTTTTTTTTTTTTTTTTTTGTCGCGCACAGTATATACGCTGATCAGACGATGGACTGGTGTTAGGCTTGCCATCAAGGAGCTTACGCCGAGCGTTAGTCCACCGTATGGCCTTCGTCTTTGTGCGTCAGGGGGGGGGGGCATTCTTTAATTCTCTTAAACGCTGGGTAGACTCAGGCTAAAAACGCAAAGATGTAAGTCGGCCTTCAGCAACTGAACGGCCCGCAACTGCCGCTCCTATTTCTTGCTAAATTATCCGAAACTGCCCGTCATTTCAACGAGCGTAGAAACAATGGTGACCATATTCATGGGACTATGGATGGTAAATGTTGTTTATGTACAATCTTCATGTTCTTAATAGATAACCATACCAAAAAAACTATAAACATGTTAAAAAAAATGTTAAGAAACAAATAGGCAAATCAGTGGAAATTTCCAGAGATGTTGCCAATTTGATGACTTTATGGGTACACAACTAACCAGAGTGTGCATTATAAATATGGAGGAAAATTCATCATTTTTACAGCAAGTTGCAGAGTTTGCATGAATGTAAACATGCAAAATGGGGATATACACATCTATCATAAAGATATCACATGACTAAAGTTTTGAGAAAATCGTATTTGGGGGGAACAAAGTAACAACTTATTGATATGAATGTAATAAATGGTCAGTTGTGCATATGTGACGTCATCAGTTGACAATTTGTCTAAATTTATAAACATTCATAACTTTCCTATTAGTTGTCCCATTTTTCTCAAACTTTTTTGTTCTGTTAATCAAATTTTTCTGCTCCTGTTGAAGAAATATAATTTTTGGGTAGACTTTCCTTTTAAATGTTTGCTTTTGTTTACGGTTGGTCGGTTCGCCCTGTGAAATGCATTATAAAGATGTTTTTCAGCAAATTTGTTTTCATCACGGGGAAGGGGGNCAAAAAAAACTATTAACATGTTAAAAAATACCCTTTCTGTTGATTTTTGTTTATTTGTTCTTTAGGTTTTTGTTCCTTGTTTCTTTCTTTAATTGTTTGCTTTTGTTTACGGTTGGTTGGTTCGCCCTGTGAAATGCATTATAAAGATGTTTTTCAGCAAATTTGTTTTCATCACGGGGAAGGGGGGGGGGTTGGTCTTACTAATCAATCTCAATCCCGCTATCCATTCTCTTCCATCCAGTAAAATCGTAGTTACGCTTTTAGTTGTTAGAGGAGCCCTCTATGTTCTTTGTAAAGCGTTTTGAATATCTTGACTTAAAAATCATTGTAAAAGGAAACAAAGAAGGGGGTGCGGACTACATGAAACAAATGGATATCTGGTTCAGTGGTGGAAAATTAACAGAGAAGTAATTTCATAGACGGGAAAAGCAAAGACCAAAAAGAGAACGTTCGAGAGAGCGAAAGAGTTATACAGAGGGGGAGAGATAGAGGATATAAGAGAAAGAGGTGACGAGAAGGAGGATAGAATCGTGTAAGTAGAGCGAGGAGGGCAGACTTTGACCATCTTTCAGCAGATCTTCATTTAAGCGTATCGAGCTCTCGCGTACAATGTGGGTCTTTCCCTCGCACCTTGCAACCTGTGTCTAGCGCGTGTTTGCTCGGGCTAAGAGCCTGGTGCGACTGATGGGAGCGAAGTACAAAAATGCAGTAGGGTGAAGGGTGAAACAACACCCCCCCCCCTTCTCTCTCCTTCCAAAAGTTCCTAAGACGAATTTCTAGGTTTCCAAAAAGAGGGAGTACAATGAAAATCTTACATGTGTGTGTCTAGCGCAAGTTTGCTCCGGCTAAGAGCCTGGCATGCGATTGATGTTGGCGAAGTACAAAAATGCAGAAGGGTGAAGGGGCACCATCCCCCTCCTTCCTTCCAAAGGTCAATTTTGTTTTTAGATGAATATCCAGGTTTCGGGGAAAAAGGGGAGATGGGATTGTCAATCTTACAACCTGTGTCTAGCGCGTGTTTGCTCGGGCTAAAAAGAGCTTGGTGCGATTGATGGGGCGAAGTACAAAAATTCATTAGGGTAAAGGGGGCAAGGTCCCACCAACTTTCCAAAGGGTCCATGATGCTGCTTTGATGGATATCCAGATTTCAGGAAAAAGGGGAGAGGGGGATGACAATCGTACTACCTGCGTCTTGCGCGTGTTTGCTTGAGCAAAGATCGATTGATGGAGGGCAAATTACCCAAATGCAGTACGGCGAAACGGGTAAACTCCCCTCATCGTCCTCCTATAAGATTCATTCCATTCCTAAAGTACAGATCCAGGTTTCAGAAAACCAGGAATAGAGCAAAAGAGCAACCTTCAAATTTGTTTTTAGGACGTGTTGACTTATAAGCATTAGATATGAATGATTGGGGTGGGGGGGGGGGG
>BQKZ01004850.1:10018-27792 GCA_036244855.1 Temnopleurus reevesii | reverse complement strand
CTCTCTCTCTCTCTCTCTCTCTCTCTCTCTCTCTCTCTCTCTCTCTCTCTCTAACTATCTATCTATCTCCCTTTCGCTTTATTTCTCGATCCACCTCTTCTCTGTTTCCGGTTCCTCGACAAGCTCCTCTTGGAATGCACCCAGGCAAAGATTTTGATGTAAGGCTAGCTTGATACTTCAAGTCCGGTTGGGGTTAGAGAGGGGGAGGGGAGAGAGCGAGAGTGGGGAGAGAGCGGGACAGGGATAGAAAGAGAGAGAAAGAGAGGGGGAAGAGGGAGGGAGGGACAGAGAGAGAGAGAGAGAGAGAGAAGGGTTAGTGACAAGCTCCTTGCGGAATGCCCCAAGCTGCCCAGGCAAAGATTTGAGGTAAGGCTAGGTTGATACTTCAAGTCTGATTGGGGTTAGAGAGGGGGATGGGAGAGAGAGAGATAGGGGGAGAGGGGGAGGGGGAGAAAGGTTGGTGACAAGCTCCTTTCGGAATGCACCCAGCTGCCCAGGCAAAGATTTGAGGTAAGGCTAGGTTGATACTTCAAGTCCGGTTGGGGTAGGGGAAGGTGAGGGACAGAGAGGGGGAAGGGGGAAGGGAGGTAGTGAGAGAGAGAGAGAGAGAGAGAGAGAGGGAT
This sequence comes from Temnopleurus reevesii, assembly GCA_036244855.1. NCBI lineage: Eukaryota > Metazoa > Echinodermata > Echinoidea > Temnopleuroida > Temnopleuridae > Temnopleurus > Temnopleurus reevesii. The sequence goes on along the minus strand of BQKZ01004850.1, from coordinate 27,169 downwards.
TGTGAGAGAAGAAGAGAGGGGGAGAGGGGAGAGGGAGAGAGGGAGAGAGAGAGGAGAGAGAGAGGGGGACAGAGGGAGAGCATTGTGGGTTGGGGGGGGGGAGAAAGAGAGAGAAGGGAGATAGAGAAAGAGAGGGTGAGTGACGAGCTCCTATCGGAATGCACCAAGGCAAAGATTTGAGGTAAGGCTAGCTTGATACATCAAGTCCGGTTGGGGTTAGAGTGGGTTAGGGAGAGAGATATATATATATATATATATGGAGAGAGAGAAAGAGAGACGAAGAGGGAGAGAGAGGAGAAGGAGAGAGAGGGTGATAGAGGAGAGGGGGAGATAAAGAGATAGATAGAGAGAGATAGGAAAGAGAGAGAGAGAGTGAGGAGAGAGAAGGGTTTAGTGACAGCCTGGGATGAGACAGACGCGGGACAGGTGTGACAAGATCGCATTAGATGAGGCATGGTTGACATGAAGAGGGGAATAGGGTAGGTAGAGAACGTTAGAGACAGGGAAATTAACTTGTATTGCACAAGAGAAAGAGAAATAATGCTAGAGAAAANGAAAGGTGAGGGAGAGAGGGGGAAAGGGGGAAGGGAGGTAGTGAGTGAGAGAGAGAGGGGGTGTGAGAGAGAGGGAGAGGGCAGATGGAGAGGGGGGGGGAGAGAGGAAGATAGAGAGAGAGGGGTGGGAGAGAGAGAGAGAGAGGGGGGATGAGAAAAAGGGAGTGAGGAGAGAGAAAGAAAGAGAGGGTGAGAAATGGAGTGAAAGAGAGAGAGAGAGAAAGAGGAGGGGGGGGGACAGAGAGACAAAGAGACAGAGGATGAGAGTGTATGAGAGATCAGGAGAGAGAAGGTGGGGAGAGAGAGGGGGAGAGAGGGAGAGATAGAAAAAGACGGAGTTAGAGAGAGAGGGGGAGAGAGAGTGAGTGAGGGGAGAGAAGGGTTTAGTGACAGCCTGGGATGAGACAGACGCGGGACAGGTGTGACAAGATCGCATTAGATGAGGCATGGATGACATGAAGAGGGGAATAGGGTAGGTAGAGAACGTTAGAGACAGGGAAATTAACTTGTATTGCACAAGAGAAAGAGAAATAATGCTAGAGAAAATAGGGTGGACAGGCGCGCAACAAGGACTTTAAGACGGGAGGAGGGAATGGGGCAACTTAAAATTTTGCACCATATGATCTTGATAGGCAAAAAGGAAAAAAAGAAACGATTATCAACGTAACATTACATATTTGGTCGCCCCCCCCCCCCCTCATTGTCACCTCGGAGAACTGACCAGCATGAAAGCACAAAACCATCTTAAAAAAAACAAAAAGGTAATCACTTTTAAAAAAAATGGTCCTCCAAAGGGCGATTCAATACTCATTGGATCAGATGGTGGTGTAAAATGTGTGCCCCTCCCTCCTTGGCCATGTTGGTAGCCAAGGTATATTAGAGCCTTTAATGCATTGCTATGCATTTAAAACCTAGTTTTTCAAATTAAAAATCGCGTTTGGAAAAAAAAGAATAATATATGGCACGACGAGATGAAGAAAAGAGAGTATTGCAGCGTCAGGATTTAGCAAAGAGGTATTTTAAGGGCAGGTAGAGCATGGATGAGGCAATGAAAAATAAAGAGAGACATAATCTGTATCAGAGGGAGAGATGTAAAATAGAAGAACCGCACACACACACACACACACACACACANGGTTTAGTGACAGCCTGGGATGAGACAGACGCGGGACAGGTGTGACAAGATCGCATTAGATGAGGCATGGTTGACATGAAGAGGGGAATAGGGTAGATAGAGAACGTTAGAGACAGGGACATTAAATTGTATTGCACAAGAGAAAGAGAGATAATGCTAGAGAAAATTGGGTGGACAGGCGCCCAACAAGGATTTTAAGGCGGGAGGAGGGAATGTGGCAACTTAAAATCTTGCAGCATAGGAGTTGATAGGCTAAAAGAAAAAAGGGAAAGAACCGCACAAATATACATTCATACACATAAACGTATACACATCCATACACACAGAGAAAGAGAATGGAAGAAATAAGGAGGCAAACAGACAGGACAGAGAAGCAGGCGGTGAAGATTAGAAGAAGTGCAGACAATCGAGGTATAAAGTCCGAACCGGGTGAGCGATCCTACCTACTGACAGATTTGGAATCTGAGCTATGAATTTAGCATGAGGACACAACTCATCGTCTCCTCAATTCTTACCATCTGTTTTCCGGCGCGTCATGAAGAACAATGTGTTCCATAAAAAAATGATGAGTTTAAATGGAATATGCTCGAAAAATCTCGCTTTTTAATGTATTCTGGAATTGTGTGTGAGAAAATGTTTTCAGATGCGAAAACGGTTAAATTGAATGTCGTATGCTGAAAATGTTCTGCTAATTGCTTTTGCGTCAATGTGTTCCATAAAGAGGAACGAATTTAAATTTGAATATTATCGAAAATCTTGTTTTCAAATGTTTTATGGTATTGTAGGTAAAAGAGTTTTTACCAGATTTGGCGGTTGACTAATAAAAGCTATGAGATCTTATATTGAGCCTTCATTACATAAATGAGTATCTGTGTTACAAGGAAAAATGACAAGAAGCTTTTTTTTTCTCTCATTTACAGGCTATTGGCTATTATTCCCTAACATTTTTCTCGCGGTGGAGACGTATACTTATATTTCTTATACACGTTTCCAAGTTTATGACACATCCTATACTCTGCAGATATCACATTCGTGATATCCATTCGTCTTTCCTCGATTGCAAATCCAGGTTCGTTCCCTATCTGTTAGTGATTCCAAAGAATTCGTTGTAAAATCCAAATTGTCCTGGTGTAAAGTTTGGTTCCTATACCAATCATTGTACCTGGATTTCTGTCACATATAGGGGGTGTTGCTAAAAATCAACTGCAAATCAACAGCATCTTTGCAAATTGTAACACAGTATGTTCATTTAACAAGACGCACATGAAACAATGATTTTGATTGGCACGTTCCGATAAAAATGAATAATAATAATGTCTTATTTACCAAAGGTAGCCACATTCAGCTGTAAGTTCGCTGCTCCTCCAGCGGTTCCTGCATAACCTAGAGTTATTATTTCCCTTCTCCTTTCTTAAATGCCGAGCGCCTGGCAGAAGGCAGATGGTCCCATTTTTCCGATCAATTGCAACTTGCGATCAATTGCAACTTTTCAACAACACCCCTTAGTGATCTTGCAGTGAGAGTTTTGATGTCTTAAGCAGCAAAATAATTATGTGTGTTTATTAAATAGAACCGTATTATATAGGGAATGGAAGTAAATCCGTCATCATTGATCTAACGTAGATATTAAAATACCATAATTAGGGACTGTGGAACGTTTAGAAGTGTATAGGGCTGTATATTACTATTTGTATACGGTAGTCATTTTTTTGTGCCCCCCCCCCCCCTCTTCCGAATAGTTTTCACAAGAGAGAAAAAGGTCTTCATCTCCTTTGGCGCCCCCATAAACAATTTTGGGGTCATTTTACTTTGAGTACCTCCCACCGCCCCCCCCCCCACACACACACGGTCCACGCATTGTAATGGTAGTTAACTTCAATTGCAAGGTTATCATGAGCTTACATTCTATGCATGAGGCCCCTAAACTGCAAAAGTTCACATTTTAATTATCTAGCTTGTAGAGTGAAGNTGAGCTATGAATTTAGCATGAGGACACAACTCATCATCTCCTCAATTCTTACCATCTGTTTTCCGGCGCGTCATGAAGAACAATGTGTTCCATAAATAGGGATGACATCAAATTCAAATTTTCTCAAAAATCTTGTTTTTAAATGTGTTATGGAATTGAAGGTGAGAAAACAATTTCAGATCTGAAAGTGGTTAAAAGCTTTGAGGCATAAAACTGAGACTTGTACGTTAATGCCTTTATCATTACAATATCTGCGTTGCAAAGAATATGTTAACGTTTCTTTTTATTTACAGGTTTTTTGTTATGACTCACTCAATTTTTTCTCACGGTGGAAGAGACCTATATTGCTACAATTTCCTATTTTTTATGACACACCCTATACTCTGAGTAGATCACATTCTTGATATCCATTCGTCTATCCTCGATTGCAAATCCAGACTCGTTCCCTATCTGTCAGTGATTCCACAGTATTCGTTGTAAAATTAAAATTATCCTGGTGTAAAGTTTGGTTCTTACCAATCACTGTACCTGAATTTATATCACATATAGGGGGTGTTGCTAAAAATCAACTGCAAATCAACTGCATCTTTGCAAATTGTAACGCGCATTTTCATTCGCGCACGGTATGCACATTTAACAAAACGCGCATGAAGCAATGATTTTGATGGGCACGTTCCGATCGATTGCAACTTTTGAACAACACCCCCTTAGTGATCTTGTAGTGAGGGTTTTGATGTCTTAAGCAGCAAAATAATTATGTGTGTTTATTAAATAGAACCGTATTTTATAGGGAATGGAAGTAAATCCGTCATCATTGAGCTAACGTATATGTTAAAATACCATAAGTAGGGACTGTGGAACGTTTAGAAGACTATATAATACTATTTGTATACGGTAGTCATTTTTTGTGCCCCCCCCCCTCTTCCAAATGGTTTTCACAAGAGAGAAAAAGGTCTTCATCTCCTTTGGCGCCCCCATAAACACTTTTGGGGTCATTTTACTTTGTGTACCTCCCCCCCCCCCCCCCCCCCCCACACACACACACAGATGGTGCACGCATTGTCATGGTAGTTACCTTCAATTGCAAGGTTATCATGAGCTTACATTTTATGCATGAGGCCCCTAAACTGCAAAAGTTCACATTTTAATTATCTAGCTTGTAGAGTGAAGGACAGTATCCTGGCTGTCTGCTGACTCGTGAAAACCAACTCACATCTTTGCGGTTTTTTTTTTAAATTTAAAACGCTCTCTGAACGCACAAATATGCAGGTCTTAGGGTATACTGCGTTCGACGTATAGGCCCATGTAGTGCAAGCCAAACGTCAGTCAACCATCTGATCAGCGTAGAGTGTGCGCTCGAGGAGCATTTTTATTTTTTAAAAACTCTCGACAGACGCTAGTTGAAAACGCAAAGGTGTGAGTTGTCCTTCAGATCGGCAACATTATTCAACCTTACTAATCATACTAACTTCCATATTGACTTTGATATATCTGCACAAATTAGTTTATCTCATCCATCTCTATCTTTGTATTCAATGCATTAATGCGATTTTTCTTCCTTTGCGTGCAATTAATCCTCGTTTGATATGAAATGACACGATAAAACAGTGTTTGCTTTAGAATGTAACCTCCATACATCGATATCATGAAACAAAACCGGCTTTACAGAGAACCTCAAAGAGTAATTGAAGAAAAAAAACAATGATGCAACAGTATATATTTCCTAATACTTGGGCTTTCGTTTGCTAAATTATGACTAAAAGGGCGATAGCTCGTTGGCGGAGCCAGCAGCTAACACTAAAATATTTAAAAAAAAAAAAACGGATGAAAATTCCACAATTGTGTTTTTTGTTCGTATTTGAGCTGCACGTCACAAGATAAAACGTTTATTTAAACAGTATTGAGCATACTGATAAGCACAAAATTACAAATGATGTCATATACACCTCTAAATCGACGAGCATCAAACAAACTAGTTTTCAAATCAAGAGGTAGTGTGTACTTTTTATAAAGCCTATAAGGTTCATAGGGAGATAAAGGAGTCCGTTCCATGAAACCGTTTGAACAAGATGTTCAGCACCATCTGATCAAAACGCGCATCAATATTACAGTACGAGGTTTAATGTTAACCGTCTTGTTCTGCAGGCCGACTCACACCTCTGCGTTTTTATCCTTCGTTGGCATAGCGTTTTTTTTTTACATTTAAAAATTCTCCCGGGACGCAAACATATGCATGCCGTACACTAGACTGACGTTCTGCATACGCCCCTTGAGCCCCAGCGGAACGTCAGTCCACGCTCTGATCCTCGTATACTCTGCGCTCGGGGGAGTTTTCTTTTAATTTTAAATAACGCTTGGCCGACGCAGGCAAAAACTGAAGGGTGGAAGTCGGCCTTTAGGATAGTTATATACAAAACTTCTAGACAATGCTAATTCTCGCGGTCGAGTATGGAAGGGATTAAATTCGGTAAAGATCGTGTTGAGAACTGGGTCTCCTTGCTCGCGAGGGCTGGGCTCCTCGATAACCGAATCTCCCCGTTTGCAAACAGATACAGCACAAAGAGGATGTTATTAAAGATTCCGGTTGTAAAGCAGGGCATTTAACGAGGGGATAACTGATATTCTACAGCAAACACTCGGGGAACTGACCCGAGCAAAGCCCGGGTATATGGATTGAAGAGGGGTAACGCATGACACGTCCACCCCATGTCATTGTACTATCCTTACCAGGGATTTCGGCACCCATTCACATCCGAAATGTTATCTTTATCATAGCGATCAAAACATGGATTAAATATATTCAAAGCTTCAGCTCATAATGCAGTACACTCCAGATGACACATATTCGCATATCGAGATTAAAAAAAAATAAGATGTATCATAATTGAAATATACAAGATTTGATAATCATTTCTTTTTTAAATTACATAACTTTCTCTCTAAAATATGAATATATTTAACAAATCTTTTGATGGGTTCATGAGTTTACATTGAGCAATTTACCGTTTTAAATGTTATGCTAGAATGCACTCAATTCATTATAAAATTAAAAATATTTTTCTCAGAAAGTACTAAATTAGTGGTATCTCCGATTAGTTGTTAATTTTGACTTTTTCTGAGAAAGATATTTGAATTTCAACTTGGGTCAAATAATTTCAAAATTGGAATATTAGAAATTAGATCATAAAATCATGACGACAGCCTGACATGACTATATGATCATCCATACCGAGGGGAAGAAAACATTCAATATATAATTCAAGCGTAGTCATGGTTACGGAGTAGTCCCCAGACTTTCCTGGCCATCCTTTTAGCATCTTACATGAAAAATTAATGACAGGTAATAATGGAGATTCTGCATTTAATATTTCGAGTGGATACAGACAACTAAACTATACATGACAAAAAGTAAGACCCCTCTTTTCAAAGTAAAATCACTTTAACATTATACAACGAATACATTGGTTATATTTTACAAATGTGTAATTATTTCTGTAAATTTTAATGTTAATATGTATTTTGTTAGAAAAGAAATTAATAAAAATGAAATGAAATTTACATGAGCTTCATGAAATTTGAAAGATGCTCCGTGGACGTAAATATGCTTGAGCGTTGTTGAAGGTGTTTGGCTGGCGCTCGACGTTCGGAAATGTCAACGTCAGCTATGCGTCTTTCCTTTTCTGTTCCTTCACTGATTTTGTGAACGCTGGGTAGACGTCGAAAATGTTACTCGAAGGAGTGATTAAGTTCTATTGGGAGAAATCAAAGCTACCTTACTTTGAATGATTCTTTTTGTTTTACCTTGGCTAGCTTATGTGTGAAAATGATCGAATAAAAAAATTGATAGCATACACATCATGGATGCAAAATGATCCTTCTTTAATTAATTATTTTGCGGTGTGAACAGATGAAAAAATGACAAATTCTTATATGGTGCCTGTTTTAAAGTAGACTTATCTTACATAATAAAAGCTCAGAGATTAATTAATACATCAGTTTAAATATTTATTTTGAAGAAGTATCTTATAGCATGTCCGTTTGAGTTGATCCCAGTCAGACTTGCCAAGAAGTGACCTCGTTCAAAATTCATATTTTCTTTAAAAAGTGGAACTTACTTTTTCGTATGGTTATTAAAAGCTTTTATGATAAAAATGGAGCAAATTGGAAATTAATGTTCTATCCGTGACCCAGTTGTGAGCTATTACTCTACCTCAGAATCACTCAGGAGTTGTTATCTAACTTTCCTAAAGAGACATTTAACGTGAAAACTCGAGATTTCCCGTCTTATTCCCTTCAAATCTCACTTTGGATGAGCCCATGCATTTGACGTGTCTAATTTGATTTCGGGTTTATAGAAAATAAAAAACGGAGACGTAACGAGGATTGATTGCTTTATTGAATACCTGCGTTTAATTTCCACACTTTTCCCGCGCAAATTCATGTCGTCTGAAGATGTTTTCATGATGATCGTTTGTTGTTCCCTCCCTCTGTTCATACTATCAACTCAGAAAGGTATTCGTTTGGAAAGAGAAAGTCTTTCCCTCCTTGCCTCGCTACCTCTCGTTATGGGTTTTCGCTCTTGTCATGAATATTGCATATCTCTCCGCTCTATTGCTTTAGACAATTGAATTATCTCGAAGTAAGTCATTATTGCATTCTTTTACAAGAATGAAGGAAAAGGAGCATCTTTTTTTTTGCATTATACAGCTATAAAGCTCTGAACGGGAGCATGGAAACCGCACCTGGACGGGGTCTCACCAAATCGTTCTTAAAGTTACGCACGACTTTAAGATCGACTGGTATCAATTAGTTCGCTGAATGCGCGTAATGATATGAATTATTACGCACAAGAAGGGATGTCCAGTCCATCTTCAAGTCGTTCTTAAAGTCTTTCTTCTCTTGGTGAAACAACTCCCTGGTTGGTTGTGGTTTTTGTGTAATTTCACCACGGTGTAGATTGCGGGATCCGTGTCGGAAAACAACTTGAATTACATTTCCCTGATTTTTTTTTACTTTCTGAGAAAAGGGTGGGAAAAAACACTTTTGTATAAGTGCAAGCGAGTCTTTTGTGGCCATTCTGTTGATGGTTATGAAGGCTCCGATTTTCCATGTCTAATGATATAGGTGTTACTCTTCCTCCTTCTGTACTTTATTTAGAACATGATTTAAAATTACACGTATTTGTGTATTAATAAGAAAATTCGTCAAATTTTAGGTTTTTACGGAAATGTTAAGGGTAACTCACATCTTTGCAGCTTTAGCCTGCACCTGCCCTAGCGTTTTGAAAAGTAAAAACGCTCCCTGGACGCACAAAGACGCAGTTCATACGATAGACTGGCGTCTCACGTACGCTTCGTGAGCGCAAGCCGACCTTCAGTCGACAGTCTGATCAGCGTATACTATGCGCTCAGGGAGCGTTTTATAATGAAAAGAAACGCTGGGCCGACGTAGGCTGAAAAACGCAAAGGTGTGACGCAGGCGTAAGCGAATCTTTTGCGGTCATTCTGTTGATGGTTATCAAAGTTCTGATTCTCCATGCCTAATAATATCTAGGCGTTACTCTTCCTCCTTCTGTACTTTATTTAAAACGTGATTCAAAATTATATGTCTTCGTGTATTGATAATAAAATTGGTCAAACCACGGGTTTTACGGAAATGTTAAGGCCGACTCACACCATTGCGTTTTAAGCGTGGGTCGACCCAATGTTTTTTTTAAATTAACGTTCGGCTTACACTCAAGGAGCGTACGTCAAATGTCAGTCAACCTTGTGACCTGCGTCTTTGTGCGTCAACGGAGCGTGTTTTTTATATTAAAAAACGCTGGGACGACGCAGGCTAAAAATGCAAAGGTGTGAATCGGCCTTAAGAAATGGAATTCAGTGCAAACTTATTTTCATATTACAATAGGACGTATATGAAACTTAAACTTAAATCTCCAATGCCAATAGACAAGTATTTTGATTAAAAAAACTTATCGTGAGTTACAGAATTGACAGCTTCCACTGTGAATCGGCCTCTAAGAGTAGTTACTATTCCTCTGCACTTTAATTTAAAAAAAAATCGACATTACATATGAGTTCGTGTATGGACATGAAAATTTGTCAGATGATGGATTTACAGAAAAATGTTCACTCACCAGAGAACTGGGCTAATAAACTCCGTTACCAAAGATAAGGTTCGATTAGAATCATTCTTGATCAGATCTGATATCTATCTATTAATCGACCTTGACTGAAGATCCTCAAACAAATACATGTTTACAAAATCACGGGTTAAGTTTTACAAAGCTTTTCGTAAAGGCCGACTCACACCTTTTCAGTTTTAGCCTGTGTCGACCCTAGCATTTTTGAAAAGTAGAAACGTTCCCTGGACGCACAAAGACGCAGTTCATACGGTGGACTGACGTTCGACATACGTTCTTCGGGCGCAAGCCAAAAATCAGTCTATAATCAGATCAGTGCATGCTGTGCGTTCAGAGAGCGTATTTAATTTGAAAAAAAAACGCTCGTTCGACGCAGGCTAAAAGAAAGCAAAGGTGTGAGTCGACCTTTACATTTTTAACTTCGCTGATCCCTTCATGATCCCTGCTTGTCTGGACTGTTTTCCCGTGTGTTCACTGCCGTCGCATCAAGTGGTATCACGTTTACACTGTTTTGACATTCGATATTAGGTAAAGATTAACAACGTATTTTGCCGCCGTGTGTCCCATAATTTATGTAAAAAAGCGGGCTTCATTAGCCGGGCGGCGGAGGTGGGTGTTATGTCACAAAATAAACCCCAATTATGATGAAAAGCAGGAGATCGTATATAGCACTGCGGCTATTTGCTTCCTTGCATGTAGCGTTAGTCTTTTGCTGACAGTAATAAGTCTTGTGTACACGGTATGGAAGAAAAAATGTCATATTATTTGCTCTTGTTCGAGATTTTAATCATTACGTTGGGTTTTGCGACGGGGAAGTTTACCCTTTTGCATCGTGACAAAAAAATCAATATTGTGTAAAAAGAAAAAGAGAAAATTGATTTCAAGTAGGAAAAAACTAAATCACTATGGGTTAGAAACATTCTAATTCCAAGAGCAATGATATGCGGTGTTGAAAAGGTAAATATTTATCTCGTGATCGTTATGTCCTTTGCTGTTAACATCACATTTGTTCTATGCATATATATCTTTATTTGTTGAAGATTAATGACGATTTGAAAGCGCGCCACCTGTTCAAAAATTAAGCACAGATGATTATATTTACATAACCTACAAGCAGTGCTAGAAGATCCCATATTACTCCAGATATAGCACGTTTCTCAGTTTAGATAAAGCAAATAGAATATCAAGCACGAATTCAAACAAGCGACTACACGCACAGAAATCGATTGTTCAAATGGTTGAATAATCAATGATGAAAAGTACACTTCTATCGAAATTGCTTGAAAGTAAATGAACAAATACTGTAAACAGATCAGTTTAAGCAAAATCTATAGCAAAATATTTTGGTTCAAGCACATGATTAAGCGAATTTTTTTTCACTAAAATCTAAATACCTATCGCCCTCCATTTCAACAATTGTTCAAATGACTACTGTATAAAGATATACAGTCTCACTCATACCGATCAGACGGTGGACTAACGTTCAGCTTGCGTTTAAGGAGCGTACGCCGAACATCGGTCCACCTGATCTGCATCTGTGTGCGTTTTGATTGTTAAAACGCTTGGCCGACGCAGGCTAAAACAAGCAAAGGTGTGAGTCGGAGTTCAGAATTCTTATTGAGTGCAAACATATTTCATATTACAATAGGAATTTATACAAATCTCCAATGCCAATAGCAAGCATATTGATAACAATCGTATATAATAATATCAACAAGAATTTTCCTCAGTCTGATAAACAATAACTCACAACTTCTGGTGACTTTCCACGGTATCCACTGAAGGTCACAGAGAAGGATTTAAAAAAAATATGAAAGGATTATATTCTGTCAAAATAAAAATAAGATTATGTCCACGTCAAAAAGTCTACTAAAAGGATTATTTTCAGATGATCTTGTAAACGAACCAGTGTGAAAGATCACGACCTTTTCTTCGTTTTCGATTTCTTTGGATACTTTTGTTTGTCCAGGACGGAGACTGGAAACTCTCAATATTTTGTTTCTTGTTTTTGTTTGTTTTTGCTGCGTCACATATTTTCAGTTGCAGTTTGAATTTTTCGTTTAAAATCTGTCAGTTTGGTAATCCATTCACGCCGTGAATTATTTTTTTTTGCATATTTCGAACGTCTGGAAAAGTGCAGGGGTCTCTGGGGGTGGGAACTAACCCATCCCATCTCATTCTCCCTCTTTCTGCGGTTCCTGATATTGGTGTGTACGCTTAACATGCTTAACGAGGTTGTATTGGTATCAACTCTTCAAAGTGATCTTTTTCCTCTCCTCCACTCCCTCACCCTCCTTTATTTCTCTTCTCTCGCTATCTCCCCCTCTCTTTCTTTGTACTCTCTCTCTCTCTCCCTCTCTTTCTCTCTCGCTCTATCCCTCTCTTTCTCTCTCGCTCTATCCCTCTCTTTCTCTCACTCTCTCTCTTAATCCCCTCTATGTTTCATTAGGTCTTACATTCAAATGCACGCACACACACACACACACACACACACATTTCTGTTCTATATCATGCCTTCTCTTCTTCCTCACTTTCTCTCAATCTCTTACCTTCCCCACCTCCCTCCTGTCTCTCCCATTCTGTCTCTCTGTCCCTATAGTTTGATTATATATTACTCGGTCATTAATATATACTTACTTGCCTGCATTAAAAAATGTTTAAGTACTTCCTAGTATTGTCCATTTAATAATCGAATTACCATTCCCATTCCTAGTGTTCCTATATATCCCACCAACTTTCCACAATCTGAAGGCTATTTGCCACTCTTTTCTGGCGCACCATGTACAAGCATTCAAAACTCTATGTAGATCTGGAAGAATGTAATTAAGGAGCCTATTTGGTACTCGGTGAGAGCCCCAGCTATGCCAGGCTTCCCGCAGGGTGTGAAAGCCTTTCTCCGTTGTTAACCTGCCGACTTGAACCCGCCTGTATCCTCCATTGGGGAAGCAGTTCAAGCGACACCGATGGGGCTTAGGGTCCGTATTCGACCTCACTGGCCCGAGAATCTGGCTTTATTATCTTCCAAAACAGAAAGCACTGCGTTATAATGTAGCTGCTTTCATGTCGGATACATTGTGATGGTCGTAATGGGAGGTGGGAGAGTGGTAGTGTGTATAGGTGTGTGTGTGTGTATGTGTGTGCGTGTGTGAGAGAGAGGGGTTGCACTTGTGTGCATGAATGCTTTGGTGTGGGTTTTTATACGTGTACATATGCTTGTCTAGGTGTGTCTGTGTGAGTTTGTGGCGTGTTTGTATCGATAAGTTTATGTGCAGACTGTAGGTTTGTATGTATGTGTGTGTGTGTGTGTGTATTTTGATTGTGTATGTATATGAAGGTGTGCGTAGGTGTTCATACGTGTAGGTAACATGGCTCACGTGATAAATTTACAGATAAACCGGGAAGCTGACATTATGATGATAAAGTACATGCATTTAAAGGCCGTCTCAGACATTTCCAATTTTAGCCTGCGTCATCCCAGCGTTTTGGGGTGTTTTTGTTGGTAATAAAAAACACACTCCCTGGGCGCAAAGTATATTTGGATCAGACGGTGGACTGACATTCCACTTGCGCTCAAGGAGCGTATGCCGAACGTCAGTCCACCGTATGGCCTGTGTCCTTGTGCGTCCAGGGAGCGCACATTGCTGGGGCTGCGCAGGCTAAAAACGCACATTTGTAAGTCGGCTTTTAGTTTCTTAAGCAAACATTTATAGAGATGTGTCTGCTGAATTTGGCGACCATGTTCAACTTTCTTCTTTTCTCTACATTCAGTCTGTAGGAAGCAAACATATATAAAACACAAAAGGAACTGATGCAAACAGTAATATAATTTTATTTAAGATCCAAACGGGCTCCGACATTAAGTTTGTGATTAGATAAATATGTTATAGTACATTGCATTATTCAATATACATTAATGTACATCATCGTCTACACAATCCCCACTCAGAGAATCGTTCTTTAGAAATCACTTAATATACGCAACAATAGAGAATGAAATAAGAAATAAATCTACTGTAAAATGCATATTACAATACATCTGTCTCTATTCACGATATATGGACTATTCGGGCCAAGTCTCGGGTAATAATAACTGACATAGAAGAAAAATATATATATTTACAATACAGTTTTGAGCTCGATGGTATGTCTCTCTCTCGTGTAAAGCTCTGTACATTTATTTATCATCGCATATACGGTTACGTAATACGTGACGAATTATAGCACAATATGAGGTATTTATTATAACTCTCTTTTTATGACTATTGCAGATATGCAACTATTTTCAAATGTAATTTTAGAACAGTGATCATACGACACAAGGAAAACACATTTCATACACGCCTCTTTTTTTTTAATTCCACATGATTATTAAAGTGAAAATGAAATATAAAGTCAGATACCTGCAATAAATAAAACAATATCATCGTTCAACACAAAGAGTCAACTTGAAGTAATTACTATTTCAAATAAACACTCAGTTTGAAATACTTGAAATAAATCGTATATCTACACATGTTGCATTGAGACGTAGTAATATCAGTGTATGGTTGAATGAACGTTTGATTTCAATAAAAATATTGCTAAAATTGTCACACATTTAATCGCGTACTATACCTTTAATACATTAGTTAATTCAAACTAATTTTTAGAAGGAGGCAAGATTTGTAATAGTTTTCATCAATCATCATCGTGTCTTGCCATCATATAACCAGTTTCCAATGTCTAGCTACATACAAGAGCCATTTCATACACAACTGCAACGTCCCTCTCTGAACAATGTTGTAACATTGAATTGCAGTTTAGAAATGAGGTATATTCTAACTACCTGGTATGACCTACGCTTATACTCTGCAGAGCTACCAGTGTAACCCACTACAGCGAATGATTGCCTTGCACCTCCAACATGCGATCTTAATCTGAGGGCATCATTGTTCACCATTTTCACCAGCAACGTGGGAATACAAACACAACCGCTCTTGACCTACACCCTTAAAATAATTGGGAAAACGTTTACCCAATCCAGGTCAACATGTTGTATGCACTTACAATGGATTTACCCGATACAGCTGTTCGTGTTGGTATAATTTTGTTCCACTGGGTTAAAAATAATTAGAGCAACTGGCGAATTTGTTACAACTATTTGTTAGGCCGACGCACTGCATTATTTTAAAAGTGTCAATAAAAGTATTATTGAGATATTCTCGCGATGCATTTTGGATGTAAAAAATATAAATTATTCCATAGAACCCTTTGCGCCTCATGCTTCAATATAGTTAAATAAATAAACAACAAGCACACTTACAAAAGCGCTACAGAGAAAAATATATTATCACAATATGCAATGTAGCTCAAACAAATAAATACATCAATGAATATTTATTTAATTTATTTATTTATTAAAACATATTTAAACAGGATAACAAGATCAATTATCTAAATGATCTAAGGACCTATATTAAGCATATGCTAAAATGTAATATCCGACAAATTAGCAAGCATCTTTTACCACACAAACATCATTTTCACACGCAAAACACAACTCAAACGGTCAAACAAGCAAGCAACCAATCAAACAAACAACCAAACACACAAACAACTAGACACAAATACACAATCGAACGCGGTTGATTGTTTGACTTTTATAGAAAACCGCTAATGGTCTGTTAAGCACAAAAAATATTCGTTTACAAGGGGTTTATTTAGAATTGGTCATGGCCTGATAAACACACACACACACCCACGCATACACTTACACCACACCTCAAACCTACACACACATATACACACGCGCACTCAAACCTCACCTCAAACCTAACACCACACAAACACAAACAAACACACACACACACACACACACAAGCCAGACCTCACACCTAACACACATGCATACACACGTATACATACAAGCCAGACCTCAATCCTAACACATATGCACACACCCAAACACACATACCACACCTCAAACCTAACACACACATACAAACCCACATACCACACCTCAAACCTAACACACACATACAAACACACATACCACACCTCAATCCTAACACACCTTCACACACACACACACACACACACACACACACACATACAAGCCAGACCTCAAACTTAACGCACATTCACAAACAAACACACATAGCACACCTCAAATATTACACACCCACAAACACACATACCACACCTCAAACCTAACAGACATGCACACACACACACACACACACACACACACAAGCCAGACCTTTAAATCTTACACACAGACATACACACACAGACCACACCTCAAACCAACACAAACTCATACACGCACACAGACCAAACACACACTATCTCCCTCTCTCTCTCTCTCTCTCTCTCTCTCTTACGACCACTCATAGATTCTCACTCTATCTCACACGCAATACAAACACACACAAAGGCGCTACAAACGAGGCGCCACAAATAAGGCTCGGACCTGTGACCTCCTTTCCCCCTCTCTCTCTCTCTCTCTATCTCTCTCCTCTTTTCTCTCCCTCTCCTTCTCTCTTTCTATGAATCTGATATTCGCTAAAAATAATAATAACTTTAGTAGTAGTTTGATGTAAGAGAAGAAAAAAAAAGTTGTCAATAATAATGAGAGAGACCCTACACCGTTATCTACGGTAGATATGAACGCAGAGCGTTAATGATCAAAGGACGAGCCACTAACGCCAAAGTCGGTAATACGGTTTACTTTCACCTGCTATGCGGGCGTGCTGAGGGAAGTAACCGGTAGCACAGACCGACGATCAGATTACTCCCGATTGCCCTCATTTACTGGCGTATTGCTCGTCGGATTTCAAACCCAACCTTGCGTGCCTGTTTTTGGAGGCAATCCACTGTCTCTCTTTCTCTCTTGGTTGTTTGTTCATGATGTAGGAATGTGATCTGGTGCGAGCGCGCTTCTATTGGATTCAACCCGGGGTGCATTGCGTGTTTGGTGTCATATAGCCGCGCGCTGCTAACGCTTTTAGACAGAAAGGGCAGCGTTCGGCCAGCAGCAGCTGGTCACGTGACCATCCCGATTACCCGATAGCTATGGTCAGGTGGCATGCGGTCAAGCAGAGACTCTTTAATCTACTTATCAACCGGCTTAAGCTACAAAATTGTTGTTTACCACGAGCTACTCTGTAACTAAATGTGTCTCGTAATCTCCTTTTTGTAGCTTATTAACCTTTATTCCAAGAGATCGATAACTTTGCCAAAAAATATAATTAAAGAGAAAATTTAAGAAAAATCGAGCACAAAGAAAAAGCAAGAAAAACAGTTTTCTATTGGAGCTTGCCAACTATGGAATTTCGACTGATGGTGTTTTTTTTTTTTTTTTTTTTTTTTA
>BQKZ01004849.1:0-11123 GCA_036244855.1 Temnopleurus reevesii | reverse complement strand
TGCAATGACCTGTATCGATCGATGAATATTCATTACTTTATTTAATATTCCTTTTGCGTCATCAATGTATAGGGCCTGTATCAATTAATGAATATTCATTACTTATGTGTTTATCTAATATTTATCTAATATTCATTTTGTGTTATCAATGAATATGGCCTGTATCATTTAATGAATATTAATTACTTGTTTGTTGAGTTGATATTCATTTTGTTCCATCAATGTACAGGGCCTGTATTAATTGATGGATATTCATTTTGTGTTATCAATGTATAGGGCTGTATAATTTGATGAATATTCATAACTTGTGTGTTTAATTGATATTCATTTTGTGTTATCAATGTAGGGCCTGTATCGATTAATGAATATTCATTACTTGTGTGATTATCTAATATTCCTTTTGTGTTATCAATAAATAGGGCTTGTATCATTTGATGAATATCCATTACTTGCGTGTTTATTTAATGTTCCTTTTGTGTTATCAATTCATAGGGCCTGTATCGATTGATGAATATTCATTACTTGTGTGATTATTTAATATTCCTTTTGCGTTATCAATATATAGGGTTTGTATCATTTGATGAATATTCATTACTTGTGTGTTAATGAAACATTAGATTTGTTATATCACTTTGGACAGTCATGACAGTAGAGCTGCTGTGCAAAGCAGGCCTGCATGGCTACCTTTTTATTGTCTATATTTTGGCATTTATATGACTGGGNGACTTCTTCCCATCCTCATGCTCCTCCTTCCTCGTTATCATGATCATGATCAGATCATGATGATCATCATCATTACCTTTTTCCTCTTCTTCTCCTCTTAAAGTAATTAAACCTGTTATTTCTGCGTTCTTCTTTCCCATCTTTTGTGCTCCTCTCTTTATTTATTTCTTCTCTTTCTTTGTGTATTATTCTTCTATATATACTCTTATTTGTGCATCTAAATTCAACTTTTCCCTATCTCTTCGTCGTTTGTCTGCTTTTTCTGACAGGAAATTGGTGATAAAGAAGTTTCGCTGTCGCACCGATCTGGACTGCAATACACCCAAGCTGCTTTGCTCGAGTTCCACCGTCTAGCAAGCGTGGAGCCGCTGGTTCCCCGTGTGGCTGCCCGAGATGCTCCGCTAGCTGGATATGTGATACCTAAAGGCACGAGTGTCCTCATCCATCTTTGGTAAGGCCCCAGTCACACAGAAGCCCTTAAAGGGGAACTTCACCCAGACATTGATGTTCTCTCAGTGGATGGGGAAAAATACAATGATCAAACTGTAAACATTTGAGCAAAATTGAATAATCCATTCAAAAGTTATGAATTCTCAAAGTTTTGATTTACACCCCTCATGGGCTCCTTAAATTGGCAAACGTACAGGCACAAAATGGATGCCAACATGGAGAACTCTCCATTCACTTTGTAGACAAAATTTCACATTTTCCTCTTTTTCCAGAAAAGTAGACACAATTTTGTTTCTTCGGTTAAATATATTATAGCCACATCAATTCTGCAAGCATTCCAGAAGGAACGGTGTTGATTTCTCATTTTAAATGTGATATTGATCCATTTTCAATAAATCTATATACAAAGTGAATAAGGAGTTCTCCATGTATGACATCACAGATTATGCTAATTGGCTATACGTTGCCAATTCAAGGATGCCCGGCACAGATGGAAATACAAACTTTCAACATTCATAACTTTTAAACGGATTATCCGATTTTGCTCAAATTTTCACAGTTTGTCCCTTTGATTTTCCTTCATGTACTGACCGTACATTATTGTCTAGATGTAAAACCCCTTTAAGAAACACGATTCAACATGACTCTTTGTTCAGTTCACGGTTAGCTGCCTGCGATCGTGTTGCCTCCGGGGTCCTGTGTGACTGGGGCATAGGGCAGTGTTGGTGCTTTTGCAAAAAAAATGTTTAGATGCCCAAGAATGACTTTTGTTCTTAAACTTCGTCGATCGATTGGAAAAAGCCTTTTTTAGATTTATTTTCAAACTTTGAAGTTTGTTTAATAGATTAAATTAGACTTACAGTGGAGGAAAGGCCCTGAAACCTCTGAAAATAACATTTAAGTTTTTTTTTCAAACTATTTCTCGTATTCATTTATTTATTGGTATAGTATGTTTCACTTTTGTACTAAATGTATAAAAATTACATTTTTTAAATTGCGCCGTAGTGTGGTGATTCCGACTCTTAGGAAAATGACTTTTCAAGTTTTTTTTTTCACTTTTTCGTGTAATAGGTTTTACTTCTATACAGAATATATAAAAACAACCATTGCACTTTTGAAACGGCGCCGTGGTGTGTTGGTTCCGACTCTTGCCTTTTAACCTGAGGGTCATAGGTTCGAATCCCACCCATGGCATTAAATTCAACAGTAAGACATTAATCCACATTGTTGTGCACTTAACCCAGGGGATATGAATGGGTACCAGGTAGGAATATTCATTCCTTGAAAGAAGTGCGCTGGCATACGCCAGACTAAAAGCCATAGTAATAATAATGCAAGGTGCCTTTAGCACTCAACAGAGTGAATAAGTGCGTTATTATTGCATTTAAATCTTTTTACATCCATTGGTAACATAACATTTAATAGGCGGGTTTACTTATATTAATATTCAAATTTCTGTATGTGCTTTTCTTGCCACTAAACGTAGTGGCGTTTATAACCGTTTGATAAAAATAATGACTACAAATTATACTTGGAATCCAGTTGACTTGTTGCTATGTGAGGCAGGCTTCGGACATGCTTTAGGGTTGTCAATAAAAGGTATGCATACAATTTGCATCTAGTAGTAAACCCGCCTATTGGCGCTATGTCGGGATTTCTTTATCAACAATACACTTTGGCTCCCGTCACTTTGCGAAAACACGGGAGATAATAATGATGTGTACATATCTTGCATACAGGTCTTTGCACCATGACCCAGAACTATGGAAGGACCCGGAACAATTCTATCCTGATCGTTTCCTGGATGATGAAGGCTTTCTCGTTAAACAGCCTGAGAACTTCCTCCCATTTTCTGCTGGTAAAGATTTTCGTTTTATTTATTCATTTATTCATTTATTTGTTTATTTATTTATCTATTTATTTATTTATTTATTTATTTATTTATTTATCTATTTGATTATCTATTCATTTACTTATTTATTTATTCATTTATATGTATTTATTAATTTATTTATTCAATTATTAATTTATTTACTTGTTTATTTATTTATTTAATTGTTTATTTACTTATTTATTTATTTATTTATTCATTTGTTTATCTATTTATTCATTTATTTATTCATTCCTTATTACACAGGGTGGCTCAATTCACCAATTTGATGGTCTTCCATGAGGCCCTGTTTGCAAAAAATAACATGAATAACACAATAAAACAGACAATGAAACAATATATAAAGATTTAAAACTTTACAAACGATATCCTGATAGTCTACATAATTTCGATTTTCTGATCTACATTGAAATTTGGTATTATTGTAACATAACTGCGTAATGAGAGAGGTATTCCTCGGCGCACCCACATTGCAATGGATCATATAAAACACACAAACACAACTAACAGAAAGAAACAACAACAAATAATCGCGGAGGGTGTGGGATGGGGTATCTACAGACACCAGATCCGGGGCCTGTAACATAAAATATGCAATTAAACTTACGATAAATATTTATCGTAAGTCTATGGCAAAACATGTACCACAGAGATACAATTAATTGCACAATCGTTCGTATCTCTTTTATGTTAAAGGCCCCTGGGACACGTGAGGCAGAGAGGGGGTATCCCACTCCCATAGTAGGACGGATCATGCAGATCTGCTCATTTTTTCAAATCATTAAAAAGCTATTTTTCTTATTAACTTGGTATAAACTATTTCCGCAACATAAAGTTGATCCATGGACAATAGAGCGTCATACACCATGTATTGAACTATGCGGACACAACAATAACAAGCCGGTTCCGATTAACTTGAAAAAGCATTGCAAAGGAGTATTGAATTGGCGTTAGCCTTATTTTTTTAAAGAAATAGATTGTATCGACAATTCGTGTTTATCACTTGTTAGATATTCTTGAAACTGTTTTTGGTTCTGCTCTCCGATTAAAAACAAAAATCTGTTTGTTCTTTTTTTTTCGCAATTTTCCGTCAAGGTAAACGTATGTGCATGGGAGAAGGTCTTGCGAAGATGGAGACGTTTGTGTTCTTCACCACAATGCTGCAGCAGGTCAAGTTTTCACTTCCGCCAGGTCATGACCCAGTGCCTTTAGACGGTCTTGTTTCTCTGACAAGAAAACCGAAACCTTTTGCGGTTCTAATTTCGACATGGGACTTGTAACATAAGCAAGATACTCTCACCTTTGCGATCAATCGCAAACGTTAATACTTGGTTTCCCATAGACTTGCGATATTGGAAATGTTTATGGTACGGGGCCCTGGTCTGATATTAAAACTTGTAAGCCCCTCGGACAGTTGTTGTTGTTGTTTTTGGATTTAACGGCGCTTCATTCATGTATGAATATTTGCGCCTGAAAAAAAGTGCACACCGAAAAAAAATCTTATACGCCAGCCATGTAGAACCCGATTCAGCACGATTCAACACGATTCTTTGTCAATGTTTATTCAACCCAGTCTTGGGCCCAATGACATAAATATTTCCAATCTTTCGTACGGTCAATTGCAAGTATTTGGAAAACATGTACTAAATTTTACGATTGAGTGTACATCTATTATGTCACGGGTCCGGGGAAAGAGTCGTGTTGAGTCGTGTTCAATCGGGGCTCCTATGTGCACGCATTTTTTATAATATATAATAATATATGCAATTTATATAGCGCACGTATCCACTCTCATTGCTGAGTGCTCAAGGCGCTTTGCATTTATTACCCTGGCTTTAGCCCGGCAGCCACCAGCGCACATGGCATTTCAAGGAATAAAGATTCCTGCCAGGTACCCGTTCATCTCACCTGGGTTGAGTGCAGCACAATGTGGGTACATTTCTTGCTGAAGGAAATTAACGCCCTGGGAGAGATTCGAACCATCGACCCTCTAGTTAAGAGGCGAGAGTCCGAACCACTACACCACGACGCTCCCACGTGGGTATAATCCTAGAGTATCGTTTTTAAATATTTTTTTTTGTATTATCATTATATATATATAAATATATATATTTAACCTCGTTATTTATACATACATATTGTAATCATACCTTTCTATCACTATGTTTTATCTCTTCAGATGAAAATAATATAATTCATTTATGATTTCAAAATGGAAGATAACCTCCTTTTCCTTTGACATTAACTCATTTATCCTATCGTCATTGTCTATTAGTTAGCGATACACGGAAATAGATTGATTGGTTTAGAAATGGATACTCTTTTCATGAACTATGTAGAGAATTCGATGGAATAAAATAAGTATATGCCTTATGATGTACATTATATTGAATTTCTGTATTGAAACATCGCATCTGTATTCACATTTTTCAATATTTATGAAGAGTGTCTCATTAGCATGTTAAAATAAGCGTCTACCCAAAATAAATCTTTCTTCCACAGGAGCATAAAAATCTGATGAACAGAACAAACGAAGTTTGAGATAAATCAGACAACTAATAAGATAGTTTTGATAATGATGATGATGATGATGATGGTCTCTTGTATAGCGCCGGTCTCCGCCTCAGTTGGGCGCTCATGGCGCTCGAATTACTCAAAATAATGTATCACAGATTTCAATGTCAGTGCTATGGTTTATCTTTCAGTCCAAGAACTCCCAACGGTGGTATGATGTGGCTGTTCTTGGGACGACAAGGGAGTGGGGGAAAAGATAGGTCTTTAGGTAGGACTCAAAGGCAAATTGGCATCTGATGATGTCACAGGTGCACAACTGACCATTTATTATATTAATATCGATGTTATAAAATGTAACTTTTTCCCCAAAATATGATTCCCCCAGAATTTTAACTGCATGATATTTTCATGATAGACATATCTATCCCCTATTTGACATCAATTGACATCAATGCAAGCTTTGTATTTCCCTGTAAAAATGATGAATTTCACACCACATCAAAATTGATAGGGAAAATTGGCAACATCCCTTAATTTTTTTTTACTGATTTACTCATTTTTATCACATCTTTAAAACATTATAACTTTCTAATTACTTGTCCGATTTTCTTCAAACTATTTTTATTCTGCTCACAATTTTGTTTCTGCTTCTTTTGAAAAGGTTATTTTTTATTGGGTACACTATCCTTTTAAATAAGAATTAAAATTACGTGTGCCAGCAAAAAACTGCGACTTTTAGCAAAATCAGATGATTCGTTTAAAAATAATACATTTTTAAAGGTTTAATTTCCACTGTCATATGATCCTTGGGTTGGCAAACTATAAGCACATAATGGCTGGCAACATGTTAAACTCTTTATTAACTTTAGGCGCTATTGTTATTTTTCGTTAAAAGAGGAAACATTTCGGGGCGCATTTTCGAGAGCTTTGTAGGAGAATTCAGATGGAGATCAAGATGCGGGTCGAGAGAGCTAGGCGTGGGGAGAGCATTGATCTGTTGATAGGGGTTAGTTATGTAATGTTTGTTCCCATGTTCCCGTGAAACATTGTTTTTTCCTAGTATCTTTTGACCTTCCTTTTTTTGTATTTACCCCACAGATTGACAAATGTGCTCTTAACTCATTTTTTCATAATTACCACAATTAATCATTTTGATGTTTTATACTCTGTTCGATGTATATGTATAGGTTCTGTATATTTTGAAATGCACATAATAACAACAAGTAAAGAAAATTTTTTGTTTTCAAAGAATGATGGCGTCCCTTCATTTTAAATATGATGATAGATTTTAACAAATTCGTATACCAGATGCATGAAGGGATTACCACGTATGAAATCAAATTATACCAGAGTTGCCAACTCAAGGATGACGATCACAGGTGGAAATGCAAATTTTGAAAGTTCATAACTTTCAGAGAGATTATTCGATTTTTTTTTTCTCAAATTTTCACAGGTTGTTCATCTTATTTTCTTTTCATTCCAGAGTGAATTAAAAGTCATACAAAATACAACACTGATTCACTGGTTGAATTGAACATGTATTTCTTTTCAGGAACACGATAGATACAATATGACAACGTAAAACAATTTAAGGAGGCGAACAATTCTATAAGCAATGTTTCAAATACGGTCGTCTTAACAAAAACAAAGAAACTTCAAATGAATTTTCTTTTCAAGAAAATTACAAAATCGAGTACGAGTATTTTGAAGAAAAAAAATTGTTCGGGAGATTCTCTCTCTGTGTCAAAAAATGTTTGTTACTTTTTATTTCCTTCATGTTTTTTAAATACTATTTGTTAATTTTGTTTTCCTTGTTTCTAAAGCGCAATGAGCACCTTATGGTGGACCTGTGCGCTATATAAGTAGCCACCATTATTATTATTATTAAAGAATAAAACAATGAGTTGATATTGGGAGACAAACGGAGAGATGAGTCGAAGAGAGAGAAGCAGATATAAAGAAAAAATAGATATAAATAATACATTTAACAAGTCATATGAAACGTGTTGCCATGCATTCAAACCATACATGATAATAAGTTAAAACATTTTTCATTTACTTAATCCTTTAGTTATTATGTATTACTCATTACTGAAGTACTGATGACTGCCCCTCCCCCTAGAAAAATAGACTTAAAAAAGAGAGGTATTAAAACACAGAAATTGTTTTTTATTTTTATTTATTCATTCTTATTCATTTATTTGAGTAATTTGAGCGCCATGAACACCCAGCTAAGGCGGAGGCAGACACTATACACTGCCAAATCGCTGGTGTTGAATTTAACATCAGCCGGAATCTATATAGGAACACGCCAGAAATGTGTTAAAAAAACACCAGTTTAGAATCCATTCAATATATTTCAAAACCAACTGGTGTTGTTTATGGCCCCAAACAACACCAGTCGGCGTTTGGATATATTGATTTGAACTGGTGTTATTTTAACACTTTTCTGGTGTGGTCCTATATAGATTCCGGTTGGTGTTTACTTCAACATGAACATTTTTTTGCAGTGTACAAGATGTAATCATCATAACCACCACGGAATCGATTGCCCTGTTCAGCCGTTGGCTGGTTTTCAAAGGAGTTTGGTATACACAAAGCGCCGATTGTCGGATTACAGAAGAATGCCCCAGTCACATAGATGCCCGTAAAGGCCGAGTCACATTGGGCCTCGGAAGCAACACGATTCAACACGACTGCTTGCTCGCACGCAGCTGACTGTGAACTGAACAAAGAGTCGTGTGGAATCATATGTTGCTTCCGGGATTTTGTGTGACTGGGGCCTATGCAACACGATTAAACACGATTCTTTGTTGAGTTCACAGCTAACTGCCTCCGAGCAAAGAGTCGTGTTGAATCGTTTTGCTTCCGGGCTTCCAAATGACTGGGGCAGAAAGTCAGGCTTCATGGGCACGAAGAAAAGAGATTAGACGCAGAGGGCAGATTAAGGTGGAAAGAAAAGACAGTAGCAGAAGTTTGAAAAATAGGGAAAATGAGTGGTAAAGGTATAAAGAACAACAACACCCAAGGTGGATGATAAAAAGTAAAGAATATACATATTATTGTAAATTATGCAGCCTTATGAATAATACGTTGATTATAGCAGATACGTATAAAACAAGAATAAAAAAATCAGACACATACCCTCCCATGCCATACATATTGCAACATAGACCCACTCTTAATTCCTTCAGGACAAACGTATAAATCAATTTTATGCTCTGGCCATATGAAGAAAAATGTTATAAAACATCTCAGGATTAGTTTCTACAGAACGATAACTTTTTGGAATCATAATGCTCATTCTAAAAACCTAATGACCAATACACGATGTGCCATAAAATTATGAAAATATATGCCCTGAAGGAACTGAGAGTGACGTATTCTACTAAAGGTTGTCTATGTTATTTGTATTATATGGGGTATAGATTTTTGACACTTTTTGTTAGCAGAAGTATTCAACAAGTCACGGAATATCTTCAATTTAAAGAAAAGGAAAACAATTTTGCGAGAAGCCGTTGACTAATCTGCAAGTCGAGACATTGCCCTTTTCTACCTTACGTTTGTCGTCTTTGGTCTTTGGTACCTAAGTTATAACTCAATTAAGAATTGTTTTACCCTACATAATTTACAAACCGTGTATGAAACTTTAATTTAAGAAATAGATATTTGTGACTTGATTACAATTAAGGAAACATAAGAAAAAAATACAATAGGTTAATCAATGGAAAACGAACGTAATTTTGCTATGTTGCATTACTTACGGCATGGGAGCTTATACACACACAAACAGGATTGTATTAGTTAGGGATAGGGCAATTAATTGGCCAGTCTAATAATATGTTAAAATTTATGCATGTTTCTTGACAGCGACTGGTGTTAAGCCCCAGCCACATAGGGCCCCGGAGGCAACACGATTCATCACAACTCTATGTTCACACGCAGCCATTTGTGAACTGACAAAGGAGTCGTGTTGAATCGTGTTGCTTACGGGGTCCTATGTGACCGGGGCTTTGGGAGGTACATCTTACACCCATGTGCTGGGGGCTAGCCTATGATCCACCGCATCCGTCTATCGTCCATCAAGCTAAATTATGAAAATAGTCACTCAAATGCTGCTAAATCCTTAAATTGGCGTTGCAGACATCATTTTAAAATCATTACTTTCTACGCAGATTGGCAACTTTTATCTATTCAATTTGACGAAAGTGATTTAATATAACACGATATAGACTATTTCGGCAAAATAAAGTCGGTCATGGACAATAGACCCGTACGCCGTGTATTGAACTGTGCGGACACAACAATCACAAGCCGGTTCCGATTTCAATAGCATTACAAAAGAGCATTGAATTTGCGTTCGACTTAATTTTACGGAAACAGTTTATATCGTGTTATGTTAACATATTGTTTTAAAGCCTCCAATTGGTAAGCTCAGTAGCAATAATTCATGGCAAATGTTTAACATTTTCATTGCTTTTGTATAGAGAAAGTCAACCAACACAATGCATCGAAGTACAGTACAATATTTTCTCAATTATGAATTATCCATGTAAAATTTGATCTTGTGCAGCACTGAATGTCTTTAATAATTGTGTCCTTTTGTAGTATAGTAATATTCTTTCACCAGTTTCTATATCATATGCGTTTAATCAAAATGTTCTAAAGAAAATTTAAGATTTTAGTCTGGCCAATTTAGGAGAGGAAATAGTGATTGAATTTGTGGTAAAACAATTCCTGTCCTGAATGGGTTTACACAGAGACAGACAAAGAATAAGTCATCATTTGACACAACGTCTATTCATGCCAAGGAACAAGCTTGCGATTAATAGCACATTTTAGTACATGATTTCCCATAGACTTTTGATTGATATCAATCGTACGATCGATGGGAAAGCTTGAAGACCGCACACCACCAATTATGTCAGGTGACCATTGTTGGTCAGGTGATACCGTACCAAAGATATTCATATGATTAGAAGAAATAAGAAAATAAACTAAATGGCAGATATTCCAGCAACATTTTTCATATGAGCATTAAAAGGAACTGTTGGTGGTTCGGATGAGTCCCATATGAGATGGCAAGTATTGGTCCAAATGGGATTTTAGGGCCATTTTTTCAGTCTTGTGCAAAACTCCATATCCCAACATGGTACAAGCAAATTTATAGGTAGCTTAATTTTCAGACCCTTTTGTGGGGGAATGAACTAAAAGACCACCCTTCATATTTCATGAACGTGAACAAAATAAGAAAATGTACTAAAAACTTTAGGTCTGAAAGTTACTGTTCCTATAGCACTTATGTTTGATTAATTTTCTACTTTTTACTCCTTTTTTTTTTTTTACCTACGAGTCAATGGAAATATAATTGGTGGTGTGCGGTCTTATGTTACGGGGCCCATGTCGATATGAGGACCTCGAAAGGTTTTGTCTGGCGAGTAAACATAACAAGACCATCCAAAGGCACTGAATCGAGGCCAGGAGGTAGAGAAAACTTGAGCTGTTGAAGCATTGTGGTGAAGAAGAGAAAGAGCTCCATCTTCGC
>BQKZ01004848.1:12953-28839 GCA_036244855.1 Temnopleurus reevesii | reverse complement strand
ACGGCATAACAGCATGGTATTAAAGCGCTATCTTGGTTGTTATTGGTTAGCGCGCTCCTCCACGCAAAGGATGCTTCACAATTGGCCAATCACAGGGGAGAAATCACGTAAATACTGTGCCGTTATGCCATGCCGTGTTTTTGTGCTGGGGCCTTAAGTTGGAAAAAAGCTAAGGTGGCCAGTGCTCTAGGATTGGGAAAATTGACATAAGACTAAGGGGGTGTTGCTACAAACTTTTGATTGGCACAGGCCGATCAAAATCATTGCTTCATCCACATTTTAAAAACAAAGCGAACAGAGCGCATATCACCTTACAATTTGCAATTGATAGCAAGTTTGTAAATAAATCACATTGTGTTCATTTCTAACTGTACATGTACATCTTTCAATAGCTTTAAGTCACTGCTGTAATTATGAATATGTTTCAGACCAAACACATTTTATTTGAATGTATTGTTGGTTTTTCAACATTTAATGATGTCTTTCTTCTGTTTTTAAGTAAAAAAAATAAGCTTGAGCTTTCAATCCTAGCAGAAAAATACAATTCATCATATATCATTCCAAAATATGAAAATAACGTTTTAGGGAAGAGAAAAAAAAATAACAGGGTATCCTATTAAAATTAATTTGTAGATCTTGTCATAATAAACAGAGCTGCCATTTATCTCCAAATTCAAATGATTTGCTTTCAGTTGATAATTATAAAAAAAATGGAAATGGACATTTAAGAATGAGCATACTTATACATAATGGTTTCTAAGAATGCAACATTGTATGCTGAATCAAGAATATAATTGTGAGTCTAGCTTTCCTGAGCACTGACCAACTGAAGGAATGGAATAGATCTGTTAGCACTTTCTGCGTGGAAACAATTCACACTTCAATACATTTTACAGTCTCACCTTGTTATAGCGTCGTCGTTGGGACCAGAGAAATTACCTCTTTATATTGAATTGAAACCTTGTTATATTAGGGCCAAAATACAATATAATACAAAGAGATGGGACCACGAAAATAACCTGGTTATAACGAGAGCTCGTTATATCACTGCTCTTTACAACGAGGTTTAACTGTATTTATAAAACTACATTGCAACAACAATTTTTGTAATAAATATGTGTGGTCATTATACAGTGGCTCAAAAATCAGCAAATAAATTTTCAGTTATCTCAAATGATTTTAGTCCTCCACTTAATAGATTTGGAAACTCATTTGGAATTAAAATAACCAGAAATAATATTGATTATGAACTGATTTTCTTGTTTTTTTAAACAGTCAAGCAAAACTAATCCTAAATCAATATCACTTAAGAACAATGGATGTGTGTAGATTTCTCTGACCCAAACTGTATTTTTGAACAATTCATTAATTTAAAAATAGTCTAATCGATATTTCACAATATGTTTGCATAGACTTGACATAAACATATAAAAATGCAGAGATGTAAAGTCGGAAGTGATCTTATGGATCGCCCATATCTCCACATTACTTTCTCATCTATCTAACTGGGATATGCTGTACATCATTTATATTCAATATACTATCACCTATTTGTATAGTTCTATTTACATCAATAATGGAGATCATCTCTACATATTATATTCTTCTAGATATCTCTTCTATATCATAGCGGAACCCCTTTCATGGATTGACTATCAAGATTGATATCTACTGATAGTCTTCTCTGACTAGCAGACAATCAATATTGATAACAAGTTCCGTGAAACAGGGTCTCATACACTACATGAGTTGCCATTCAATCTCTTCAATCTGGAATAAAATAATACAAATAGATAGGACCTGATGAAGCAGTACATTAAAACACTTCTCTTTTTTCTTCTGAATGTCCTTGAGAGCAGATACTTGCTTAACACATTTAAGACCAACTCCAAGAACGCAAGATGAATTACACCATAAACTCCATTGTAAGATTGTTAACTCTTTAATACACATCATGGTCTCTTTAGATTTCCCACAACAATACACACACAAGTGTAGACTCTACTGCACAGAACATGAATGGCCAGATGTGTGTTTGCAGAATGCAACAATACACACACAAGTGTAGACTCTACTGCACAGAACATGAATGGCCAGATGTGTGTTTGCAGAATGCATCAATGCACAGAAGCAGAGCAAGTGTTTACACCTTCAATGTATTTGTAATCTCTCTATTGTGTTCAACTTGTCCACTTGTTGACCAGAGCCAGTTTGAGAGTTAACAAATTCATTGTGATTGTCTCTTTCAATGTCACTTCAGTGAGATACATTCCTTTGATCTAAAAATGTCCGCAGCAAATAGAATAATAGAGATCAAAATGGACGTATGTTAATGATGTCATTACACATGTTAAAACACATCTTAAATCACGGAGAGGGAATGTGCCCTTCAGATTTGTTCTATATGCCAACTTTTACAATATATATGTTAGTAGAATAAAATGCTGGTAAATTCTTGATGAATTGTGTGTGATTTATAACCCTGTTCCCCCTCCCCCCTCCCTCCCCCGATATCTTCATGATATCATATACGGGGATCAGGACATTTGAATGGTTATTACATGTTATATGGATGAGTGCCAAAGATTGTCTACTGTAACCGTTTGCTGGTTGCATCTGGCCCTCTCCGGCAATGCACATCATTGTAAGAAAACCAAGATAAAAAACCCACTCCTTTGGAATTTGTTAAAACAGCTGAATGTTCTCATTCTCACACTTGGAAGGCAACGGATCTCAATAGATCAAAGAAAGGATCATGTCATGTGTCCATGTGTGATATGTCTATGTAAACACCAATATATGTGACACAATAAAACATAATATAGTGAATAAAGGATTCACATCAACATATTGCTTTGTCTCCCGACTGTTACCAGCGCCATTTTCATCTCTACCACCTTGGATGCTTTTTCTGTTTGGTTCGTCACTGCAGAACAAACATCAATCATTGCCTATTTGTTTGGGAGGGAAATGCATGAAAACAAAACTAGAAAAGCAAATCTAGAACAGATGTGTGAATGATAACAATTCCCATACCTCTTCAATGGTTCTTTGTTCTGTCAAGTTTTTAAAGTGCTCTAACAGTGAAGGAGAAACACTGTTCAGCTTTTGTATTTGATAATTTCTATGGATAGAATTCCAACAAAAATTCAGAGCATTAAAATGCATTTGGTAGGCTTGGTTAAGGTATGTCATTTAATTTTCACTGCTGTGTGATCTAAAAACAAACGAACAGATAACATTAAACTTTGACCATAGAAGTCTGGAGTGTTATGTTCAACCAATGAAGCTTACATACCCCTGCCCACATGTAGGTAATTTAATAAATATTATTTATGTTTTATTTTTGAAACCAACAACACTCCACCTTCCATTCAGAAGTGATGAAAATTGACTTATGAAATGCTAAATGTCAATATTTTTCTCTGTTGTAAACATAAAAACATCTTGTGCTGGGATTTACTTAATTTTAGGCACAACTGTACAATAACGAACAAAAGAGGTAGTTAGAGGTAGTCAGAAATAAAGTCTTTAAAGACAAACAATGATGAGATGTGTGAAATGGAAAGGACGTTGAAGGTATTATTTCCAAATTGATTTCATTGTTTACTTCACAACATCTACTTGCTACAAACCCTACTGAAAATGAACTGAAATGGGAAATATTCTGTTGCACATACCAATCACAGTGAATATGGATCTTCTAGATACTTAATTAATGTGGATCTATTTATTAGATACATCAGTAACTCAGGAAACTCAGTGAATTTGCATCTGTTAGATTCTATGAGACATGGTGAATTTGCTCCTAATTTGTCTTTATTTTTTTGCACAGATTGAAAGCCTATCCCATAAGATGGTGCATAGAGTGATACACATGACAAGAATGGATTCTTTTCACAGCCAAGATGGCAGTAGTCAACTCATTAATGGTTTATCACTGCCACTCCACGGTCATATGACAAGAAAGGATTCTTTTCACAGCCAAGATGGCAGTAGTCAACTCATTAATGGTTTATCACTGCCACTCCACGGTCACATTTAAACAAGTTGCCATTAATAACAAAGTTAATACACAGTCATAAATTACATTCAAAATTCATTTGCCTATCTCACTACATGGATTCGGGGAACATATCAAATGAATGACATGAACAAAGCCTTGAGTGGTTGTGGCTTAACCAAGAACTTAACCAAGAACCAAGCGGAATGTATGTGGCCTACACAGAACAGTTATCTTTGGAAGAGATAGAATATTTCAATGTAACACTCTTACAATACCTGCTCAATACTACTACATGACAACGTGTTGTTATAAGCTGTTGTGACATGTGATGTAAAACAAGAAAGAACACACATTCACACTTTCCCATGTTTGATCATCTTTTTTCACCTACTCTGTGTTGAGATGTGAGCTGGCTTGTACACGTCTTGTAAGATGACAAGTGTAATACAGGTTGTCGGATGATGTTTGCCAGATTGAATCAGAGGAATGCATGCAAACACAGCACTCTCCCATCCCTGGGAGTACACAGACTAATAGTATTGTTATGATGAAGTACTACCCACTTTTGCTTTTGAACAAGACATAGAAGAATGAATAATAACAAGACTTGAATAAGGTGAAGATATTTGATTAAGATTAGAAGCCAACCTACATGAAACACTGAGCATAGTAGCCACACAGGATCTACAACAATTACATTTAACTCATCTCTTCCAAAAAAAAGTTTGGAAACCTACGTTTACAGACACATATATATAAAAGAGAAAATTATTTTCCTGTCACTTCTCTCAATTTAGAGTGTTCCTTTATCTAAAGAATGGACAAATGATGTTTCATTCTTCATACAAAACAATATTCTTTTTGAGATTAAAATGATATGGATGTTGTTGCTATGTGTCCTTAGACCTAAGTTTCCAAAAAATAAATTGAGAAGTTTACGAGCAAAAGTAAGATAGTATGAGCTAGAGCATGCGCTATGGTTGATGGTTTTGACTTTATTCCAGGCTAGATGGTTGACATGCATGCGCTATGGTTGATGTGAAAGATTGCAGTAGGAGACTGTTGTACGTTACAGAGTAGTGTTGTTCTACACATTAATGGCACAAACATTTATATCCCAACTCATGGATCCTATCATCAAGATTCATTCATCCATTGATAGGAATAATACTCAGATAGTGGAATGTATTGTAACGAGACGCTGGTATCACATCCCATCACATGGTCATCCAGATTCACATGACACTACACACCTCCATAGGAGTGTGAACACTGCTTCCTTGTCATCTACAAGTCTTGATCCATGTACATCAGATTGAAGACCAACTAAGATGTCATCTCATCAGAGAAACTCATCTTAGCTTGTAATGGTCTTAAACTGCTTCACCTTAGCTTGTAATGGTCTTGAACTGCTTCACCTTAGCTTGTAATGGTCTTAAACTGCTTCACCTTAGCTTGTAATGGTCTTGAACTGCTTCACCTAAGCTTGTACTGGCAATTTCTGGCTACATGACGTGAGGAACACACAAGGTCAGAGTTCATGACCTTCCACCTATGATCTTGAAAGGTGAGAGGTCAGCTAATGATAGGATGACTTGGTCCCTGTTTCCATGGCGATACATTCTGGTGAAGAAGGAAAAGAAATAATACAGTTGATTTCTGTAACTAATGTTGAATATCTCAAAATGAAACAAAAATGCATTGAATTATTAACAACCAAATGCTGGCTGTCACTAGGAATGTAATATCTATACTCCATTTCCATGTACCAAAACAAACAATTAAAAGAGACCCACATAACACTCATCTTTAGCATTGGGTGTCGATTGATGTCGATTGATATCGATTGATAACATGATTGATACGGGTGTAAAGCAAATAAAATACCATTAGGTTGGAATTGGGAGTTATAGTATAAAAGTCCATGCAATGCCTAGTAATGTTTCATCTAGAAAATAATAACAACACAAGCGTGGGGAAATAGAATAATAAATACATTGCTTTTTAAAAGAAATAAACAAACTTTAAATACAGGATGTAAGAGTTGTATGATATATACACATGTAATGTGTTACTTTTAGGCATAAAATCTTTCTTGTTGAAAATCCATGAAAACTGATGTACTATATACAGTGAGAATGTTTGTGAAGGTGAAGTTCTTCTGGATAATAGGGGAAGTCAGAAGTCAAGTTCATTTTTGCCGTCACATCTATATTCCACATACATTTGGACATGGTGACTTATATTAAAGTCACGGGGCAAAAGTTGTATCTCAAGTACTGGAGGAGTGTTGTTATAGCAATTAATGCGAAATGATGCCAATTGTTGAACGGTAGAGGCTTAAGGCTGTATTTTGTTGACATGTGAATGTTGGTAATGATTCACACACCTTGCATCTCAACAGGAGTATGTTTGGAGATTGGTAGAATTGTTGAGAGCAGCACCCCCTGGTCCTACGACCGCCCCACCCCCGGCAGCACCACCAGGTCTCTGTAAGGGTGGGGAGGTAGGTAGTACGGGGATACCATGTACGACAGCCCCCCTCTGATTGCTATACATCATAGTGCGTTGTGTAGGTGAGCCTGGGGAGGGGCCATACGCCTCCATCCTCTCCCCTGCTGTGAGATCCAAAGGAAGTTTGTCTTTCCGGTGGTGAGCAGCGGCTTCTTTTGTTTTGAACATTCGTCGCCATGATGGCCCACGTCTTAACTTCCCTATCTCACCCTGTGCGTAGGATATAGAGCAACCATATTTGGTCTTATTTTCTGATCCATTCTCCGATAGGCTAAGAGAGCTATTCGGCTCTATCGTCCTTTTTGGCTCCATATGCAACATCACATGCCAAATCCTTTTTATTCAAGCGCTAACGAGCTTGTCACATTGGCATTTTCAGTGGGTGACTTATAAATGTGCGCACTAATATATCAAGTGCACTGCTTAAATTTTCCTACTGCATGGTTTAAATCTATTCACTTTTTTTGAATTGTGGCCAATATATTTCTGTCCTGTTTTGTTTTCACTGCCATGTACATGTATTGTAATTTTTTATTTCATGATTAAACATTCATCTTGATATTATGTTTTGGTTTTTATTCATATTCCTATCTTAATTTTGAGGTAAATGTTTCACATGGGAATATGGGGATGAGGGTGAAAATAATAAAGCAAGGGTTTAGCGGAAAGGCTACAACTGAACAGGTATTCAAGCGCTTTTTTCACACATGCAACATTTCTATTCAAGCTTCACAAATATTGTCATGAGGTTACCGCAATCTATTGATTACATACATCAACTTAATCACATCTTTTATTTCAAGTTTTCTCCCACAAACCATATTTCTGTATCACACACAAACCCCTAGAATGTCTCTATGCACACCCACCACCAACATTGGTATACTCAAAACCTATCTTTAACACTTCTGAACGGCCAACCTGCATACTCAAAACCTATCTCTAACACTTCTGGAGAGCCAACCTGCATACTCAAAACCTATCTTTAACACTTCTGAACGGCCAACCTGCATACTCAAAACCTATCTCTAACACTTCTGAAGGGCCAACCTGCATACTCAAAACCTATCTCTAACACTTCTGGAGGGCCAACCTGCATACTCAAAACCTATCTCTAACACTTCTGGAGGGCCAACCTGCATACTCAAAACCTATCTCTAACACTTCTGAAGGGCCAACCTGCATACTCAAAACCTATCTCTAACACTTCTGGAGGGCCAACCTGCATACTCAAAACCTATCTCTAACACTTCTGGAGGGCCAACCTGCATACTCAAAACCTATCTCTAACACTTCTGGAGGGCCAACCTGCATACTCAAAACCTATCTCTAACACTTCTGGAGGGCCAACCTGCATACTCAAAACCTATCTCTAACACTTCTGGAGGGCCAACCTGCATACTCAAAACCTATCTCTAACACTTCTGGAGGGCCAACCTGCATACTCAAAACCTATCTCTAACACTTCTGGAGGGCCAACCTGCATACTCAAAACCTATCTCTAACACTTCTGGAGGGCCAACCTGCATACTCAAAACCTATCTCTAACACTTCTGGAGGGCCAACCTGCATACTCAAAACCTATCTCTAACACTTCTGGAGGGCCAACCTGCATACTCAAAACCTATCTCTAACACTTCTGGAGGGCCAACCTGCATACTCAAAACCTATCTCTAACACTTCTGGAGGGCCAACCTGCATACTCAAAACCTATCTCTAACACTTCTGGAGGGCCAACCTGCATACTCAAAACCTATCTCTAACACTTCTGGAGAGCCAACCTGCATTTAAAATTAGAATCTGTAATAAATTGTACTTTTCAATTTTGGGCTGATTTTGACAAATGAGCTATTACCAAATGTTGTTTTTATATTTTGTTCATTTGGATGTTTGTGTGGAGCACTTTTGAAAGGTTTGGTTGGGTGAAATGTCATGGAAAATATATATATTTGTTAGAAATTATTACATTAATGGCAATAAATATTCAGGTCCAATATTTTCTGGTTTTTATGTTGAATCCTTGGCCAGCCATGTCCTATGTTCCGATCGAACAGCTGCTCGGTTTTCGTCCGGCAGTTTAATGCCAGTCTTGACCGGGGTGAGCGCGAACAACCCGGGCATGGGCGCGGGGGCCGCCGGTGGGGGCGCGGTGGCCGCCGGTGGGGCCACCTCAGGCATGTACTTGCCGAGCAGCAGAGAGGCGAGAGGCAGAGGAGGCCGGGTCCACCGGCGTGGAGGGCTCCTTGGGGGGCGGGGAACTACCCCACCTCCGAGTCCGAGGACTCAGAGCTCCGAGAGCCCGACGCCGACCAGGTATCTGTTGGCCCCACCGCGGCGGGGGGAGGGGAGACCTAGGTGGCCAGGGCGGTGAGTCTGCGGACGATAGGGATTCGAGATCCGTCGCCGCCCCGCCCGCCCGACTGCTGGTCGTCCGGGGACGGGTAGCAGTGGCGGGGGCCCTTCTGGCCTGCGCGTCGCCAAGGCGGGAGGGCGGAGGCAGAGAAGGGGGGCCTGGCGTCCCGGGCGCTGATCCGTAGTCAGGGCAGGGACCCAAACACCAATGCCCCAACGCCAGTGACCACTGGTGGGGTCGAACTGGGCGGGAGCACCGCTGGGATCGGGCCCCCAAGGCGCGTTTTCCCACGGGTCGTGATAGTCAGTGTACCTAGGGTCGGGATGTCCTGACCGAGGTCCGGGGACCGTGTACATGGCTGTCCGGTGGTCCTGGTACCCGTAAGGGCGGGCGACCAGGTAACCAAGCCGATACTCCGGGGGCCCCGTACGTACGGTTTCCCGGATGGCCAGGGAACGGTCTTGGGAACCCCGAGAGGATGGCGGTAGCACCATCTTGCACAGTTAGGTGCATGCCGCTCGGAGCCAAACGCGAGCTCGGCAAACCGAGAGAACAACATAAGCGTCGGTCGCTCTGCGATACAACCTGTTAGGGAAGAACAAGAATTACGAGCATTGGTCCTCCCCCCCCCCCCCCTGCGTACAGGGACCCTAGAGTCCTCTAGCGAAAATCCCGGAGAGGCGGGTCAGACCGACTGCTGGTCCCCGGGAGGAAGAGGCGGTCAGCCGAGTCTGCTCCATAATGCTGGAGGTGACAGGCGCTGACCGACTCCTTGAAGCGGCGGTGAGAGACGGCGTGGGCGCAGGCGCCCCCGCTATCTCGCACCTCGCTTCCGTGACAGAAACCTCGGTGTCCACCAGGACAGGGTTCGGTTCCGAGGTCTCTGGTGGGATGGTGCTCCGATTGGACGCCATTGCACCGGTCGACGATGAGCGGCAACGTAAGCGTCGGTCGCTCTGCGATGCAACCTGAGAGGGAAGAACAAGAATTACGAGATTGTAACACACCCTCCCGCCTCCGTGGCGAAGTCTCTCCAGGCACCTAAGAGGGGGCCGGAGACCCCTGTCTAGAAGAAAGAAGGATTTAACCCTAAGAGACCGGCCCTCGGCGGGTCTGAAAGGAGCACTATCTGTCCAGTAGAAGTTTTCTTCGGCGAAGTCCGTTTCCTGGAAACCCCGCTGCGGAGAAAACGTAACAAAGAATTTTCTTTTCTAAGTCCGAGCGTCGAGTACTCAGTCCCCTCGGAAGTAGCAGTCGAAGCGACCTAGAAGAAATTAAATACAGTGTCCGCGGTGATTTTTTTTTTGGCACAGGGACAACGCAGACGCAAAAAAACCACAAGTATGGTGATACAAGATGGCGGCTGAACCCCTAAGTCACATTTGACCTCGAGCGCGTGGGTAACGCCACGTGGCGGTTGTCCACGCTGTAGTGAAGAAGTTACAATGGTTACATTTTACAAACAACTACACGAGCAGGGAATTAACTTGTTAAGGACACCCTCCCTACTAAAAAACAACACTTTAACGTTCCTAACCAAGCGTCGGAGGCTGGGAGAAATATATGGTTCCCGCTCCGATGCTCCAACCCAACTTGTGTCTATACAACGGGTGGTCAAAACGGGTTGTTTTCTCCCAGCGCGATTGAAAACGCCCCTCTAATTTTACTCAGCGGAGGGTGGCAAGACCAAAACCCCACCAAAAACGCACTTGGGCGAATAATAGGAGGCTTTAGTGTGCTCTAAAAGTCTAAAGTGTAATGCAATTCGCAGCAAGGAACGATCTCACCAGTGTCTGCAAATCACGCCTGTCTCAGCCGGGGGCAATCGGGAAGAATGAGGTAATGTGTATGTCGCCACCTCGCAGTGGCAGGGCGTGAGGCAGGGTCATTGGGGGGGAGCTAGGTTAAAGAACTTTTAAGTCTATTGTGTTTGGTCGGTCTAGGGCATTGTTCAGGAACAAAGCATAGGTACATGTAAGAGAGGGTCATGCGATTAATGAAGTAAATCTGAGCCTTTTCAACAAAATCACCCATTATTATTGGACCTTAGTATTTCTTTCTATCAGTATAAATATTTCTAACCAAAATATTCATCTGCCATGTCATTTTATTCCACCAACACCTTCCAAAAAGGATCCACATATGCGCACATGTGAAAAAAACGTAAAAAAAGAACGTGTTGGGATAGCTGGAAAACTTGATTTGATTGAATAAAACCGATGTGATTTTTGGATTCAGCGCATTAGATTGACGCTAAATCAGCTCAAAAAACGCAGACAACTTTCAAAAAGTAGATTTTGTTGACCAGTGTAATTGATTCCACAAGCAAAATAATGCCAAACATGAATAATCATATTATTTGAAAGCTCACATGATTCTCTCCTTTTGTGTATTTTTTGCCATTGAAAATATCAAAGTTTGAATGCTGTAAATATTAGGTTTTTTTTTTTTTATTCTCGAAATAAAAGATGAAGTGTAGTATCATGACATGTTAGGTAGTGTAATATAAATGCATGAAATCTGCAGAAGGTAAATTGAACTAATAATACAATATTAATGATACAAAAATCATAAAAGAAAATCTGGGGACAAAATGTAAATGACAGCAAGTTA
This sequence comes from Temnopleurus reevesii, assembly GCA_036244855.1. NCBI lineage: Eukaryota > Metazoa > Echinodermata > Echinoidea > Temnopleuroida > Temnopleuridae > Temnopleurus > Temnopleurus reevesii. The sequence continues at coordinate 17,353 of BQKZ01004848.1, read as the reverse complement.
GAACAGATCAATTTTCAGCAATGTATGCACAATTTGGGATCAAAATCTGAAATGGCATATCATATCCAATGTTGGTCAATCTTATGCTTGCCATGGTGTTTTATAACTCAAATTCATATTACGTTCAATGCCTTATACTCCATAGAGTGCTAGCAGATTGTTCTAAAACTTCAAGGTTATTCTGCAATTTTTACAACATTAGATGTAAAATGTCATAAAGGTTTCCAAAAGCTTAAAGAAACTTTACTTCCTGGAACAAAGCACATATATGATACAGTCATTTTGATATGTCACATCACTGAAACAAGTCTTCTTTTTTTCTGGAAATGACTCCCCATTTATTAACCCGCTTATCCCATAGCCGTATATTTATGTTTGAAAGGCTTGAAAGTAAAGAGGCAAAGTCTGTCATTGATTTACTATAATATCTAAGAGTCGTTTTGAATGGCAAAAACTGATACAGAAGCAGGGAGAAATAATGCATGAAAAAACAAAATATTTTAGCAATTATTTTAGAAAGTGATAAATTATTGCCATCAACAGGTTGCGCCAATGTTATGGTTTATTGTATTATCGGCCCTCTACGGTCAATGATGTACAACAATAAATCGGCCTCTTTGAGCCGCGATCATGGAAGTAAATGTAAGTTTTTGCTTTGTTAGATCTTTGATTATGTGACTGGCATTCTTTAAGTGTACTGTTTAAATTCATTATTGCCCATTTCTTTCACCAATCAATCCATCAATCACCTAATACATCAAATTCATCCATTCAAATTCACAGTCAATCAGTAAGACAACAATAAATGAAATTATAAATTTTGCAACCTTAACTTTCAGACCTTCATGCTATTCAATAAGTTACTCAACTGTGGATTAAAATGTGAAAAGAAATGCGTTTTTCTATACTTTTTCAGTAATGTAACAAGATATGAAAACAAATATCTCATATTTCTGTTATAAGTTAAAAAACGTCAGTTTCCATATTTTCTTTTTGAACAGTTAAGATTACATTCATTATCTGGGGACAGTATTATTCTTTTATGTGTATTGAAAATAATGGTGTTAAAAAGCCACACTTTATGTTATAAGAGACTTTAAACTGTGAAGATGCTGTGAACTTGATTGATCTACAAATGGAAATGGAAATCTTCAAGTCATATTGTAGGTCAATGTAAATGATATTAAAATGATATATATAAAGTGAGTGGGTCTGAATGCACTAATTGATACACACGCTAGTCTTGGCTCATGCAATGTTGCTATGGAGACAAAAAGGACGGAATAAACAAAAAATCTGACTCTACAACCAAACAAAAACACAGGCAGTTATGAATGGATCAGAAAATTAAGCCAAAATTGATTATAACTGCAGTAATTGTTATAACACATCATTTAAAACAATTGGTATTACAGGAGGAATTGAAATCATTCACTTGAAAATAAATAGGTACAAATTAGAATTGACAATCTAAGCTTGGCATCATCAAATTAATTGAAGCAAAATACTATCATAAAAATATGTGTGTAATATTCATGAGGTAATTAGCAATTAGAGAGCAACCTTAGGGCACATAAACACAAAGTTAATTGAATGCTGTACTCTATTTGATACATGGAGGTCTAGTAGTCAACTTGGGACATTCCATGTTCATACATTTAGTTCATGTCATTAAGATGGTTTGATGTGCTAAGTCCAGGCAGAAATATTAACTGTTGTAGAAATTGACAGAACACCCTCTTTAATTTGTATTGTGTACCAAGGCTATCAAAAGCAAGGCCTTGGACTTGAATATCGATTGTGCCTTTTTAGTAGAAATGTACCCTATAGAAAAAAGGCCTTGCCCTCAAGTATAAAAACAACAAATTCCAAAGCCTCACATTCTATTTAAATCTTTACAATTTGCCCCTTCACATTTAGCACAATCATAAATTTCCAATACTGTTTTGAAATACTTGAAGCAAACTTGAGTAGTATTTGTTTGTTCTTTCCAGCACTTTAACCGTAACTAGGCCTCGACAGATTTCGTGATCGGTTCGCGGTGCGAAAATTTCTGATAACGCTGCTCACTGACTTTTTCTTTCAAGTTTCCCGTAACTTTTAAGACCGTTTGTACGAAAATCAGACCTACCGTTATGGCGTTACGTAACATTTTATACACGCATGTCAGTCTCAAAACTGCTCCAAAACGTGATTTTGTGTACAAAGTCAATGCAAATTGTGTTTTTTCAATATAATTTTTGCTAACAGTGGCTAAAATCAATTAATTTTAGCATAATTATGCTTGAAAAAATATTTGCAATAAATTTTTCTAAAAAAACAATAGAAAACAAAAGGTTGAAAAAAAACCGATGAAATACATAAGAAATTGAAAAAACAATAATAAAAAATTAAGAAATTAAATTTGCCAATGCAATTTTTGTATGTAGAATTGTTAGATATGATACCAGGAATACCTATAACAAAAAATAGCTTTCTATGACCAGTATTTTGTGATTTAGAGCACACAATGCATTTTTATACATAAATTAGCATAATTAATTCATTAAAAATAAACAATGTATTTTTCGAAAAGCCGATGATGCAACTTTGTAGTTTACATGATACTCTACTCGCGTGCAAATTTTTGCGGCGATAGATGGCCGAGAACAGAAGGGGGGGGGGGCCTCCGCCTGGGAGGCTATGAGAACTCCCAAAATAGACCGGTCTAGTTAGGGTTAAGTCCATGTATCAAAGTACAGCTATCAATAAAATGCATTGTGATTACGACCCTATAATTGTGTTATAATCAGTTAGTTCTTTAAAAAATATATAAAGCATAGCTGACAAATTAACAATCAATAAATAAGTTCAATTCAATTCAATTTAGTATCAAACCAAAGTTCTTCCATACAAGCCATTCAATATATATGACGCTTCTTCAAAAAGTATATAATGTACATACATGATACCAGAAAAAAGCTCTAAATTAATCATCAATGAATCTAATTTTATGAACAAGAGTTGTAGGAAGATTTAATACAAATGTCTTCTGACATCTATTGGGGGATATCGTGCCCCACTCATCTCTCTAGCTTTATCTTCTGGCAAGGAGCATCTAGAAATGGCAATTGATTTAAAACCCTACGATCTGTGAAAACTGTCTATACTTACATCTTCTAACCTGCGCTCTGTACCGATTGTAAGAAGATTGTTAAACTCCTGCTCCAGTGTGCTTCTTGCTTGTGTGTTCTGGTTTGGAATTTGAAGTGATAATGCGAGGGCGCTCACATCGTACGTCTCGTCGAGAGCAATGATTGCACCATGAACACCACTCTCCTTCAGATTGGCAGCAAATTCTTTAAGTCCAATAGAAGACACCCACTTGATCACTCTTTCATTGCTCCATACTAATACATCTGAAACAAAATCAGCATTTCAAAAAAGGAAATAAAAAGTGCATTAAAAATTACTACAATTATAAACAGTCCTACGCACCACAATGATCTCCATATGGTACATATCCAACATATTCATAACAGCTACCCTTAGTTAAAAAAAATTCAATTGTATTTCTAATTTCCAAAGAAGTCTTCAGAACAAATCAAGGATAATACAGTCAAACCTCAATATAACAAGAACCTTGGGACCAGAAAAAATCTCACTTTATATCGAAACCTTGTTTTATCAGGGCCATATTAGAATAAAATACAAACAGATAAGAGCAGGAAGACTATCTTGTTCTATCAGTGCTCTTTATAACGAGGTCGGACTGTATAACAATGATATTGTTGAGGGTCATTGTACTTTATAAAAATCTCACATAACTATTCCCCATTGCAGGGCAGAGTTTCATAGACAACAACAACAATACATGTTGAAAGCATTGTGCAAAAAACAAGAAATAAAAGTAAAGCACATAACATAACAAAATTGGAAGTTGTGATCTGTGATATCAATGTTTTCCTGGGCCCTGTAACATAAAGATTTCCATTGAAACACTTATGAAAAAAAGGCTAATCAAGATCTACATTTCATGTGAATTTTTTATCAATATACTCATGATAATAATAATAATTGATGCAATTTATATAGCGTATCCACTCTGCTCTTTCAAATTAGCAATTAATAACAAAACCGTTCTGTCGCAGGGCCCTGAAGTGGAATGCATTACTTGATACTAACCTTTGACCTCTAATGCACTCTCTTCTCTTCTTCTCTCCAAGTCTTTCCTGTCATAGTTGACTTTCTTCAGACACAGAATACCATACTGGAAGCTATTCCTGTTACACAAACACAACCAAAAACAAGGAAATATCATCATTTTGGTTTGTCCGTTCAAGAATCAAAGTGATTGTAGAGAATAGAGAGCAAAGATGAGATAACAATGTTCTCTCATGGTCAAGAAAGTGATTGTAGAG
>BQKZ01004847.1:15277-36105 GCA_036244855.1 Temnopleurus reevesii | reverse complement strand
TTTTTTTTTTTTTTTTATCCCCCCCCTCTTTCCCCCCCCCCCCCCCCCCCTTTCTTATTTCTCTCTTTCTCTCCCCCCTCTCTCTCTCTCTATCTATCTATCTTGTTTTTCCTCTTGGTCCTGAAGTTTGTGATTAATCGATGATTTGATTGAATTCTTCCGATCGGTTACTAGTACTGGACAGCCACACAATTTGAACTAATCTGCCAGAACAGACCCTTGGCTTTTTGAATAGCCCCTCGCACACGACATCTATTCAAATTTGAATCGACTTTTTCGAGAGTGCATGTTGTGCGCCTCCACTGACCGACCCACAACTGCAGTTCACTATTTAAAGAGATAGGATTTGAGCAAATATTTGATTTGATATACAGAGAGGCACGATGAATAAATTAGGGCAGTTCGTTCCCCGAGAGCGAAGGGCAACAACGGAAAAGACATAGTCACCATACTGTTATTTGTAGTGTAGAAGATAAACGAAGAGTTCATGACAAAGTACGTGAGTGTAAGGAAATAAGATTTGAATGGTAGAAGGGGGCTATGCCATTAATAGCTTTGCGGCACAGAAGAATTCTGAATAATATACTTTGTTCATACCACGCCAATCCCGCCTAAATCACAAAACTCTACCAGAAATACTCTGTTCATAGGATAGTTGATAATTCTTTTTGTATCTCTCCCTATCTCATCCCAAACTCTTTCCCGTGTCTCGCTTTCTTTTATTCATTTAGCTTGTCTTTTCACTTCTCACATATGATTTGATTCCTACTCATTCAAATTTGAATAGACTTTTTTGAGAGTGTATGTTGTGCAGCTCCACTGACCGATCCCATAACTGCAGTTCACAATTTAAAGAGATAGGATTTGAGCAAAGATTTGATTTGATATACAGAGAGGCACGGTGAATAAATTAGGGCAGTCCGTTCCCCGAGAGCGAAGGGCAACAACGGAAAAGACGCAGTCACCATACTGTTATCTGTAGTGTAGAAGATAAACGAAGAGTTCATGACAAAGTACGTGAATGTAAGGAAATAAGATTTGAATGGTAGAAGGGGGCTATGCCATTAATAGCTTTGCGGCACAGAAGAATTCTGAATAGTATACTTTGTTCATACCACGCCAATCCCGCTAAAATCACAAAACTCTACCAGAAATACTCTGTTCATAGGAAAGTTGATAATTCTTTTTGTATCTCTCCCTATCTCATCCCAAACTCTTTCCCCGTGTCTCGCTTTCTTTTATTCATTTAGCTTGTCTTTTCACTCCTCACATATGATTTGATTCCTACTCATTCCAATTTGAATAGACTTTTTTGAGAGTGTATGTTGTGCACCTCAACCGACCCACAACTGCAGTTCAGTCTAAAGAGATGGATTTGAGCAAACATTTGAATCGAGATACAGAGGGGGGGGGGCGATAAATAAATAAGGGCAGTTTGTTATCGAGAGCGGGGGCGCTAATGAAAAAGTCGCAGTCATTATACTGGGTGAACGATACATGAACGAAAAGTTCATGCCAAAGTACGTGAGCATAAGGAAGTAAGATTTGAATGGTAGGAGAGGGTTATGCCATTAATAGCTTTGTAGCACAGAAGAATATGGAATGATATGCAACATTGGTACCACGCATATCTCGCCAAAATCACAAAATTTTACCAGAAAAAATTATCCCATTTCATGGGATAATTGATAATTCTTTGACTATCTCTCCCTATCTCATTCCAAACTCTCTCTCTCCATGTCTCACTTTATTTTATTCATTTCGCTCGTCTTTTCACTTCTCACAATTGATTTGATTCCTGCTCATTCAAATATAAATAATTTCATATCATAATGCATATCTTGCTTCATTTTGGCACTTTTTTAATATAAATCTCTCTGTTCCTTGATAATTATGGTATCAAATGGTCTATTTTACAGAATTGAAATCTATAATTGATAAAACCCACAGAAATCATTTGTAATTCATGTCTATTCCGTAAAGATCTTTACAAAACACCTGATTTTGGTGAGTATGTTGTATTCATGCCTCCACTAAAGTCTTCTTCCGTAAATTAATGTTGAACACCAATTCAATGCTCCATTGTAATGCTATCAAAATAAGGGCCCCGTAACATAAAGGTTTGCGATTAATTGCTAATCTAACAGCGATTGATAACAATAGCAAGTCTATGGCAAATCATGTACTAAAGTTTGCAATTGATTGTTAAATCAAATAGCGATTAATCGCAAACCTTTATGTTACAGGGACCTGAACCAGCTTGTGATTGCTTTCAATACACGTCATACAGATCTATTGTCCCTTGACCCACTTTATATTGCGTTACACATTATTATTTTACTACACCTCATGATATCTTTTTTTTGCATTTGCACAAAATCCCTCAGACAAGCTTCAAAAAAAGACATCTGTTCAATGACGCATGCAAATTGTGCATCCATTGTTCAACAGAAACACTCTTTAAAGGCTTGTCTGCTACATTCTGTGCACATACAAAAACATAAAAATGCCTAAATAGGTTCTGTAGAATCAATGAATTACAATCATTAATGAACTTATGACATTATAATCATAAATGAACAATTTTACAGGGAAAAGGAATGCGAGAAAATGTTTTCTCTTACAAATCTGTCAGCAGTATTACAACTTCAAAGGAATAAGTTCATTGACTATCTATGTCTACTAAGTCCGTGGTATAATCACTTTGCAATGTTTTTAAAAATGTTGTTTCAGAGAATTCCAAATTTAAAATCGCAGCAAACAAACGGAACACAACATATTTAAAAAATGAAGAAATGACGGTTGATTTAGCTTTCAAAATAACTGTCAAAAGAATTGTGGTAATCATTTTCTTGTCAGGTAAAAAAGAAAAATAAAAAGATAAGAACAGAACCTTTTGAATTAAGAAGAATCACTCATTCCCATATCCTTCCTCTGATAAATAACATAAAACTGGACGTCAAATAAAATATATCCTTGGCAAGAATTTTAAAACTGACAGCAAATAAAATTCCATGAGCTCTTGCACACGTAGACTAAAATTACGCTTGATAAAACTTAAAATTATTTAACAAAATGGCATATATACAGATACTTGTATGACAATCGATATCATAATACCCACACTGTATCTTCACATAACTTCTCAATGGCATAGGTAAATGAGTGAAACACATTATTCCCGATTTTAGAGTACAGGGTTTAGAAAAAGAAAATGTTTTAAGAAATGAAATGGCAAAAATGAATAAATAAATCACATAAATTTTTATCAGAATGTATTCAAACGGTAGCAAAAATAAGCCATCCAAAGATGACAAAAAGAAAATCCTTGGAAAATATTTCCAAATCAACGAACAGCATACATCATGTACATACCAGTGTCGAAACAAAATGCTAGCATGTCCAAAAAAGAGCCCTTGGAGGGTATCTAAGGTTTAAAAATATGATTGCAATGTTACTTAATTACATACAATTAATTAGCCTTAGATACCCTTTAACCCTGAACCGAAATAAAAAAGGGTATGATGATTATAGTGTTGGATTTTCCTTGTAATGTTTCCAACCTAAAAATACTTAATTTTGGTCAATGAAATATTAGGTTACTTGCTGGAATTAAATATAATTTTTTCTTCTTTCCCATGCTCGTTTAACTTCATTCAGTCATTACCACAATCTTCACCATTATATCTGTACTTATTGAACAGGTGATTCCATGTACAATGTTAGTGGCTGGTGCTAGTGCTTATCTAATTTAGAATTGCCCTACAGACTGTGGGAGTTCTGATATTTTATATTAGATACATTACTACTAATTTAATATTTCTATGAACTTACATGTTTTCAAATGTCGCTTTGAAAGGCGTCTTTAGCATCGTAAGTTGAATTCATAGCGCTGGCAAGACGATCGCCTTGGTGTCAAACTACAGGTGTATCAATCATCAGTAATTTGGTATCAGGATTGACACTTTTATCAGAGCGCTGGTGTTCGATTTAAGCAGCAATTACGATCAAAATACCAACACCAGCCGCTATCACTATACATGAAAACATCTAATGTATCTGTCCTGTTCCAAACGAGGATTTTATTTTGCTCATAAGGCTCAGTGCGATATCATTATTGGCTAAAAGTGGGGTTTAGTTTTTCATTTCTCCTCTTGAGAATACCATAAGAAAAATAGCAATATCCATCCGAAAAAAGCTCTTACTTCAATCTTTCCCAGGCATATGATATATATTTACAAGTGTGTATATACATGTTATGAAACAAGAGAGAGTAATTCTGCAAATCTCCGCTGAATATAGAAACAATTACATATCCGGATTATGTGTCACATAACAACCAATGCAAAGAGTTGTATAAAAAGTTGAGCCGTAAAATATGGAAAAGATTCACTAGAAATTTTTGCTTGTAGTACCTGAGTGTGTATTAGATATGCACTGCAAAAACACTGAATTCTCCTTACAAAAAACCAGGTGGCAAAACTCACCCTGATGCTATCATACAACACAATTTGCCAAAATATAACTATAAAAGGCAATTGTATTATAGAAATATATATGATACTTGTTTCAAATGTGATCACAACTAAAACAAGACAATATTAATTGATCACTGTTACTCTGTTACAACACAGATATATTAGGCCTGTCTCCATTTGCATTTCGAAGTGCAAATATGTCATCTAGCTTTCGTCACGACTATGTTTCATCTGTGACGGTCCCCCATTTCAAAGACCCCAATCTATCCTGCGAATTTCCAAGTTTTAACGTTCCCTAACTCATCTGTGATGAGCACAGTTCCCTCTTCAAAGCAGATTCCAAACTCAACTGCCAGTAGGAGAGTTTTAGGGCGGTGTTTCACCAAGTCGTTCTGGAAGTTACGCACGAGTATGTTAACTAGTGTAATACACATACGATTCTCAATCATTTAGCACAAGAACTGATACGAGTCGTGCGCAAAGTCGGACTCAAAGTTTTTCGCAACTTGTTGAAATACGGCCCAGATTACATTGCATTCACATGCCGCTATGATAACTTGATTATCTTTGTGACGGATCCTCGAGAGAGAGAAATTTAATTCATCTAGCTGTATGAGTAGACTACTCGCTGTATCCTTCCTAGGAAAAGTTTGTCACGTCCAAGCTTTATTCTTCCTTAGAACTTTCTATGCTCGTGTGTTACTATCGCAACTCAATTCCTGTCGTGACAGAGGCGTCTATAAAGATATTGAATTCATCTAGCTGTATGAGTAGACTACTCGTTGCATACTTCCTAGGAAAAGTTTGTCATGTCCAAGCTTTATTCTCGTTCATAACTAGTTCGGTCATCGCATTTCACTATCATAACTTGATTCCTTTCGTGACAGAGGCCTCGATAGAGATGTTAAATTCACCTACAGTAGCTGCATGAGTAGACTACAGAGGAAGTCAAGCTGTATCTTTCCTCAGAAAAGTTTTGTCCTGTCCAACCTTTATTCTCGCTCAGAACTTTCGGTACTCGCATGTCACTATCATAACTTGATTCCTTTCGTCATGGAGGCCTCGAGAGAGATATTGAATTCATCTAGCTGCATTAGCAGACTACAGAAGAAGTCAAGATGTATCTTCCCTAGGAAAAGTTTGTCATGTCCAAGCTTTATTCTCGCTCAGAACTTTCGGTACTTGCATGTCACTATCATAACTCGATTCCTTTCGTGACAGAGGCCTCGAGAGAGATGTTGAATTCATCTAGCTGCATGAGTAGACTACAGAGGAAGTCTAGATGATGCGGACAATGGAAGAAGGAGCACTCATCGTACATGTTCTTGGTGACAGGTGTCTCGGCAAGCACTGGTAGCCACTGATGAAGCAGATGATCTCTGTAAGGTGATAGAGAGCAATGTATAGACGGAATCAATAATGAAAAAAATAAATAGGCGTCCCAAACCCGTATCATGGAAAGGGAGGAATGATTTCTTTAAAAAGAGGAAATAAACCATCTTTCCCATAGGACTGTGCAGCAGAAATAGCATGTAAAAATAGAAAAAAAAACTCTTTTGAAATGGCATTGAAACTCTCTCAAAATAGTAAAAAAATCATATTCTTTCCTCCAAATTCCTAACAGTTGGAAGATCTGAATATCCCAACATTTAGGGGGAAATTTTGTTTGGATGCCCTCCATCGACGGACCCTCTAAAAATGGCCTGACCTGACCTTCTTTTTTTTTATTACTTTTTCCAAAAATTGAAAAATTACAATAAAATTATGAATGAATATGTAAAAAATGACCCGAAAAGATATCTAAAAATGCTTTTTGGCTTTCCATCCCCTTGAAGCTGTATATCCCTCATGACTTGATAAATCTGTCTGATTTTTTTTAATTGATAAAAAAAACTCTGTATCACTGACAGGGACTTTTTTTAAATGGCATTATAGGCATCTAAATCTTTATTTCTTCTTTTTTGTTACATATTAAATGGTCTCTAAGCGATACAACAAATATTGCCCTAATCGCAGATGAAATAAATATGTGTCAACACTGAGGCATTATAGACCCAAATCAGAAGCATCAGAATTTTGTTTTTATATCAGACTTATTTGAATTACTATCAAATTGATTGAATCAAAGGCTCCAGAATGTTACAACATATGTACAATTTATAAAACATCACATGTATATGTTAACATTGAGACACATACAATAGCTGGTAAATGGGGTAAGAAAATAACAAAAGTGCTAGTCGAGCCTGGCCCCTTTATAAAATGTTTTAAGAACTTTTGAAATAACGTAGATGTATATAAATTTCATCATGAACTTAAAATTAAAGAGCATATCAATTTACTTCTATGTGCTGTATACACAGTATTGGCCATTTTCATCCCCGGATGAAGAGAGGCAGACAAATATAAATATCTCACCTGACTCCAAGGCAAACTAGAAGCTGAAACTTCCCATCCTTGCCAACCGTCTCAGCGTAACGGTTGATCTGGTGAAGCGTCAGGCAGAACGTTCTTCGCGCTCGCTTCTCTTGGCGAGAGCTGAACCGACCCTCCTCGTCTTGGTCAAGGCTGTCCAGATAGCGGGCGACTTTCTCTGTTTAGGGAAAAAATGATTTTAGAAAGACTTAAAATCTTAATATTTCTGAATATTTCTGAATATTTCACTCTTTGCGCAAACTGAAATGATTCTCCTCATCCGAATAGCGTGCAACTATCTCTGTTTGACGAAAAAAAAAGTTGAAATATTTAATATTCTAATACTACTCCATATTTCACTCTTGGCGCAAGCTGAACAAACAGCTCATCTTGGGCAAGGCTCTCCAGATACATGATGTAGCATGCAACTTTCTCTGTACGAAGAAAAAATGATTTGGAAATATCTAACAGTAATCAATAATCGCATTGTAGATTTCTTGAATTTCACTCCTTAGTTGATGGATGTGCATTTGATAATTACTCTAATAAAGCTTTTTCATTGGTAAAGTCAAAGAAAACCATTCTTCAAAGTCACAAAAGGGTCACTCAATATTTTTTTTTCAATACCATATGAAATAACAGCTGCAGTAAATTGTTAACGCAAATCCAATCAGCACAACTTATTGTAGGGAATATTTAAGGCCTCTTTATTTTACTTTTGTATCATCAAGTAACCTATCCTTAATTTAAAACTCTTTAGTTGTGTCAGTGAACTTTTGCTATAGAATCTGTTCGATTCTTCTGGCCTGCCTGCCATGGCAAGTTCTATTCATTAGTTTTCTTTTGTGTAGGCTTTCCCTTTGTCATTCATGTCCCTCCTAATCCAGCTGTCTGTAGAATCAGTTCCTTTTGTTGCCTCTTGTATATTCATGTTTGTTCAGATCTTCCTCAGTTATTATTGGCTCTGATTAAGTACAAGGTGTTTATTATTCATGTTAGCTTTTATGTTACCTTATGCATATTCTTATTTATGTTAATATTACTTTATGGAATAAACCCTTGGGGTTTCCAAGTCAGGAACCAAGGCAGTCTATACGAGGAAGTTGAAGTGTGCAGACCTGTTCCATTTTCCCTCTCTGTTTTATGTACGAACCTCATGCTTCATAAGGCCACCCTACATTATCAAGTCTCCAGTCTCCAAGTGTTACTTTTCCTTTCAGTTTTAGTATTTTTAGAATATTAGTTTGACTTTTCCTCCTTACATTTTCTTCTGTAAGTGGGTTTGCTTGAATTTGATTAAGTCATAACAACATGCAAAATCCTTTTGCATCAATTCGTGAGTACTAAGACTTACCAAGGAAGTCCCAGATGAAGAAGTTGTTCCTGAAGAGTCGAGCGGACCTAAAGCCGTACTGTAAGACCAGGTCCATGCATTTCACTAGACCAAACTCTCCGCAAAGTAGTACTGTCAGTTGACCTCGCTATTCAAGTAAGAAAGATAATAAGGGTACTTTTGAAAGGTTTGTGATTCATTCCGCTGGGTAACGTAATGAAAGATGGAATTAATTCAAGATTGTTGTCCACACGGTACAAGCAATAATTTTTGTTCATGACATTTGGTTACCTTTCACACAGGAGTAGCGTGTGTACCCTTTGTGGGCCGTTGGTGACAATCTCTAAGGCGTAATTCTAATGCGCCAGATTCAACAAGACTATTGTGCTTAATGGAGAATTCAAGGAAAAAAGAAATAAATAGTGCAATAAATGTGGGTTTTCAGTGCATTTTTTAATATCTAACACATCATATATTTCAGTAACAGCACCAGTTACATTAAATACACAGACTCCAGGGCACAATATACAATATTTATCAATCCATACGCTTAAGGGCGATTCCACAAGAGTGTCATGTCCATGTCCATTATTGAAAAAAGTAAATATCTGGACAACTATTCACAGAAATTCATTGAAATTCAATATGGCTGAAAAAGGTAGTGTACGTAACACATACTTTATTGGAAAAAATCTTCAAGACATGTACTCACTGTCGGCGTAAAAGATATGACAAAGCCGCTGCTTTCTACATGTATATATTAACACTTATTGTCAAATGGTATAGAAAATATATACATTTTCAGAGAATGCTATATGATATTCAATGTACAATTTGAATGGAGTACTGATCATATATCATGTAAACGATGTTGATTTACAGAGTTACAATTGATTCAAATGAATCTTAATCAAATAATTCTCCTTTAAATTTAATGATTTTTGTATTGGGTAGATAAATATTAGAAGTGATTCATGCCTTATCCCATGACCTATGAATATCATCATCATTATTGTTATATTTATATCTCATACACATTCATACCAAGTTTTTATGCATAAATCAGACTGTAATAATAATAATAATAATAATAATAATAATTGACAGTATTTGTAACACCCCAATCACAAATTGTGTCCCTAATATTCGATCCATACCTCCTTTTCAGGTTTGTAGAAGTGTTTGACGATATTGTTGACAGCATCCGTCAAGAGCTCCTGTATGGCGTTCTGGTCCAGCTTGTGGGGAACCCTTGGGGGAGGGGACGGGGAACTGCTTGCACTGGCACTGGACCTCCTGGCGTGGGTCCGCCTGGGCGTCGTGTTGGACCCCCAGAAGTGATCCCCCTCGTAGTCGATGATCGGGGGGATAAACTCGGCAACGAGGAGCCGCTCCAAACTGCCGTCGTCGACGCTTCGGCCAATCCATCTCCCGCATGGGAATCTAATGACAATAATGATAGTAATAACTCTGATAATATTTTCAAAACCGCTAAAGAGCTGTCCTACTAAAGTATAACTCCTACATAAAAATCTATATCTCAAGAGGAACTTCACCTTGACATTTATGTGTTGTGAATAAATGAAGAAAAATAAGATGAACAAAATGTGGGAATTTGAGCAAAAGCGGACAACTGAATAAAAAAATATCAATTTTTAAAGAAATCATTCCACCTGCAATGGGCATACTTTGATTGGCAACTTTGGCATAATATATAATGTCATACATATGTCATACATGGAGAACTCCTCATTATCTTTGAACATGAATTTTATTGAAAATAGATCAATTTCACATCTCAATTGAGGAATTACCACCATCCTTTATGGAATACTTGCACAATAGATATGTCCATGTTTGATTGATTGATTGATTGAATTTATTTCTGTATTAAAAAACATATACAATTTAAAATACGGCGGATAACCAACATTCAGCTCGCCCATCAAGTGGAGCTGGTCTTCCGTGTTTAACTTGTACAAAAAAAGTTTTAAAAATGTGACTACTTTTTGATAAAAAGAATAAAATATTATCAGAGTTATTACTATTATCATTATTATCAAAATGTGAAATTCTATATACACAGTGAATGGACAGTTCTCCATGTGGGCAGCAATTCTGTGCCTGTACATGTGGATTTGCCCACTCAAGGAACCCATGATAGGTGTGAATCAAAACTTTGAAAAATCATAACATTTATTCAAATGTTTAATTTGATCATTGTATTTTCTCCATTCACTGATAGTGCCTCTATGTCGGGGGTTAATTCCTCTTCAACCCATTCAGGACAGGAATTATTTAGCAACAAATTCAACCATTATTCCTTTCCTAAATTGGCAACACTAAGATTTTTTTTTTTTTTTAGAACATTGCAATAAAAAATTATGTTACCGTATGGAATCTTCTTTGTCAAAAAGCGTGTTAAAAGTTAAAAGTTGCCAATTTGCATGGAAAATTGTGATTTTCAAATGATTTCTGCGTTGCCAATTTCAGGACTTATGACCACTTAGTGATTATTTTCATTTTAAAAATTCTCTGCATCCAGCGACAAATGTTGATAAAATAAAAATGATCAGATCTAGTGTAGAACTTGTTTATCTTTCTGCTCATACATCAGGTATATTTTTTGGAGAGCTAGATCAAAAGTTATTTGACTAAAACACAAAACGTGTTCTGTCGTCCTGAAATAAGTTTCAAACTTACTTGTAAGCATGGCCCGTGATCTCATTCCTGATATAGAGGTAGTCGACCAACCATCGAGGCAAGAGACCTGCATTATCATGGCCTATCTGAAGTGTTGTGAGTACACCAAGGTTGGCATGCTGTATTAGGAAGAGAAAATGGACATGAAAATATTCACAAGCCTTCCAACCGATACAACAAAAAAAAAAGGAATGATTTGCTGAATGATTTGAGGAAAGAAACCATAAGATTGTGTAGTAGAATTGTGAAGAAAAGTAGGGAAAATCTTTTGAGATGGCATTGAAACTCTCGAAAGAAGTCGAAAATTGTGTTCTTTCCTCAAAATTCTGAATGGTTGTGAGGTCTGTATTTAACACATTGCCAGATATTAAGATTATTTTATGGACTGATGGATAAGAAATCATCAAATCAAGCTGTGTGACCTATATTTGTATCTTGACATTGATGAAAAAAACAACAACAAAGTTCCCCCTTTTGTTTTCCCCTATCACCCTCCTTTTCTCTATCAAACTCACCTGGAAGGTGAAATCTTGTACTTTCTTTGATATGTGAATCACCGGTGCTTGTAGCTTCTCTCCAGTAACCTTACAAATCTTTGCATTCACTCCATTCGATCTCCATCCTTCCCTCTTTCCCTCTCCCCTTCTTCAATTCCCTTTTGTTTTCCCCTATCACCCTCCTTTCCTCTATCAAACTCACCTGGAAGGGGAAATCTTGAGCATTATTTGTAGCATCATACCGGAAACTTATATTAAATAGTTGGTGATCCCCTAAATCCCTTGTGTCCCCCTTGCTCGTAAAACCCTCCATACCATTTTCCCATCTATACTTTCCTCTCACCCCATCCCTCTCCTACATCAACGCTATCCTTCATTACCGGGAAGTTGAAATTGTGCTTCTAGCTTCTCTATAGTAACCTCGCAATGGCTTTGTATATACTCCATTCGATCTCCCTCCTTCCCTCTCACTATCCGTTTCTCCCAATCCCTCCTCCATTCCTCCCCCTCCCCCGTTTTGTCTTCCAGTATCACACTCCTTTCCTCGATCCAACTAACCTGGAAGGTGAAATCTTGAGCATTCTTTGGTATGTGGATGACAGGTGTCTGTAGCATCTCGCCAGTCACCTGCATCCAGGGGTTGGCCGTCGTTGGGGCCTGGAACTTACGGCTCTGGCTGATGAGCACGCGGTACGTCACCACTGAGAAATGAAAAGGAAAGGCGGTGGAAAATGAAACCATAGAAGCAAGCAATGACATGAGATATTACATTTATCATAAAAAGATTCTGGGCCAGTGATTAGTCTAAATCCTGTACGTGACTATTTAAAGGCAGTAAATAATCGGTTTATATCCTTCATCGATGCCATAGGAAAGGCAGTGCAATATGACACCATAGAACAAAGCGATGACAATAGATATTATATCCATCATAAAAGGATTCTGAGCCAGTGATTGGTATAAATCCTTCACATGACTATTAAAATAATCGGTTAATATCCTTCATTGATGCAACAGGCAAAGTTAGTCATGATATCAGGCTAGATTTTTATTCATGTAACAGGCAACGAAGAAGTGAACACTGGCACATGTCAAAATTAGGCAACCTTGCCTTCACGCAAATAAGTATGCACAACATGGCAGGTTACACATGCTCAGGCATTGCAATCATCATTATGTGCACCAGATTTGCAATAAAGATAAAGCAAAAACAGCGTGCACCGTTTTGTTACATCACAACTGATAAAGCCGTTAATGGTACATCGGTAAAACCGTAGATAGTTTCCTAACTATCTCCAAAGACGTCACATTTCAGGCAATTTCGATCCCTGTGGGATTTATCAATAAGTCTCTTTTATTCTTTGACAAAAGGGAGATGAAGGAATATAACCATACCTGTTGAAGGGAAGGAGTTTGTGAAACAGTGGAAGTCAACTGCGTTGAGAGAAAGGAGGTAGTAGAGAAATTGCATCTTTTCTTCTTCACATCTCAGGAACGCTTCACCACGGTAACGCTTCCTGTAAAGTGTGGTAAAAGAACATAAGATGAGATAGATATCAATGAAAAGATACAAATAAATGTAAACTATGTGCTAATCAAATTATGGTCAAAGTTAATTGAAAGGGATAGAAAAGATTTATTATTACACATGTCTATCAATAATTTTCCTGTGATCTTTCAATTTGATTAAAAAAAAACCTCAAGTCAGGCTACATGTATTTTCAAAAGGTTGGTCAGTTGAGGACATCCAAACAATTGTTTTTGCCTTATCAGTGTAAACTGCACCATAGGTATTACATAGGACCCATGGGTCAATTGCACAAAATGGTCTTAGCTATCCTTTCCATGCTATGACGTCTCAACTTCTTGTACCAACCTCTTAACACAGACACAAGCATGAATACATCTACGTTAAGAGGGTGGCACAAGAAGTTAAGACATCTTAGCAAGAAGAAGGTATCTAGGACCATTTCATGCAATCTGCACCTGTTTCACACTCACTTGAGCAGTTCATCGTTTGATACCAGCTCCTTGATGTGCTTATGAAGAACTTTCCTTTCCAGCGCCAAGCGAACGAAAGCTCTGGATTTCCCAACCTCCGTTCTGATGTTGGTCATGCGATCTACATTCCTGGAAAGAGAAAAATGGGAAAATGCTTAAAAATAACTTGATAAACTTAATTAACTCTTTCGCTACAAGTTTTTACTTTGTGTTCAGACGGAGAGCCGCTCTCACCGGCTAAAAACAACGTCAGAGGCCATGCAAATTGGCGTACGGTATATTATATGCAAGCTTCAGTGGGGGATCCTTGTATGTCCTTGTATGTTTACAGTGACGTAAGCAAGCCGCCAACAGCGGTTTGCCGTTCAATCTGTAGTATTTCATCGCGCCGATGTGAGCGGCGCGCCGTAGCGAAAGAGTTAAGTGTACCATAGACGCTTTTTTTCTCTACAGTATGCCAATGTCGATTTTATTTTGAAATCTAGGTTTTTGGAGCACTAAATGTTGATTTTGAAAACTCATTATTTCACAGCTTAATTTGTGTACACCACCAATCATATATGTAGCATTTCGGATCTTGCAGTTGATAATTGTTTTTAATGTTATGCAATCCATTTGATATTATTATTATTTTCATTCAGTGACAGACAAAATAGAATAAGGAAAAGAAATACATACTTCCAATCAAAAGTGAAGTCAGTTGGCAAGGCTAGCAGGGATCTTGCAGTTAATGATTCATGAAAATATGTAATGCGTGTAGTAGAAGTATTATTTTCATTCAGTGACAGACAAAATAGAATAAGGAAAATAAATACATACTTCCAATCAAAACTGAAGTCAGTAAGCAAGGGTGGTAAGGATCTTGCAGTTGATAATTCATAAAAAAAATATGCAGAGCGTTTAGTATTATTCTTATTTTGATTGAGTGGCAGACGAAATAGAATTAGGCCAAGAAAAAACATTTGTATGGCTGCCCAAGAATGCCTTTTTTTTAAATAAAGCATCGGTCTGTCAGAATTTTTTTTTTTTTTTTTTTTTTTTTCAAATTCTGACCATGTAGAAAATAGTACTTACAATGGAGTGAAGAGCCAAAAAGTGTTGGAAAATGACTTTTCAGTTTGTATTTTATAATTTCGATCTTGAATATGAATAAAAATGGCTTTTCAGGTTGTTTTTCTTGTGTTTAAGTACAATTTTTCTGTGTTTTTTACTTTGAGTGAAAAGCAAAAAAGAAAAAACAGGATTCAGGGGTCACGTCAATTTAGTTGGTGGAGGGCAACCAGACAACTTTTTTTGTTGGGGGGGGGGGGGGGGGCTAAGGAAAAGAAATACATACTTCCAATCAAAACTGAAGTCAGTCGGCAAGACTGGAAAGGATCTTGCATTTAATGATTTACTGTCATTATTATTTTAATTGAGTGAGAGACAAAATAGAATAAGGAACAGAAATGCATACTTCCAATCAAAGCTGAAGTCAGTCGGCAAGGCAGGTAATGGCTGGCCAGGTGCTGTGCTGGATCTCCTATGCCGAGGAGAGCTCTCTGCACCTGAAAGAAGAAACGTCAGAATAAACTTTGAAGTTAGGAGACGCTAAAATAATGTGAAGCACATAGAGCAGTTCGCCTAATTTTTAAATTCTCAGAGATTTGAGGATTTGAGCCGCTCATGGGGATCCGAGTGATCGGCAACACCGACTGAATCTGTGACGTCATGACGGACAACTCCTCATTCACTTTGTATATTTTCAAAATGAATTAATGTAAAATTCAGAGTAAGGTTGCAACATGATTCTTCTCAAAATACATCAGACAATCAACAACAAAAATGCTATACCCCAAGCTAACATTAAGATTTTGATTACTTTTTCCCCAAAAAAATAAGAAAATGTGAAATTTTGGTTACAGAGTGAAATGAGGAGTTGTCCGATATGTCGTCACAGATTTCGTTGAATTCGCTGATCGCACGGATCCCCATTAGCCTGTTAGCGGTAGGGATCGTCATATCTCTGTGACTTTGAAAATTCATAAATTTTGAACGGGATGTCCTATTAAGCTCAAACTTTCAGTTTGTTCATTTGATTTTTCTTTGTTCAACGGACGCACAATAACTCGAGGGGTTGGGTTTCCTTTAATAAAGTCATACCTGTCTAGTGGCAACCCAAGGGATAAACAGTGGCCACTGTAGACAGGTGACATCTATATACCAAACACGTATGTTCATCTAGAGGGAACCAATTTGGATGGCCACTCTTGACAGGTGGTCACTTTATAAAGGTGGCCACTGTTATATGACTGACTATACAAAAATATGAAAAAGTTCCTAGTCTCCTACCTGCCATTGCTAGATTTTGCTCCGAGGAAGCCTTCTTTCTTTGCCTGAAGCGACGATAGCTAAGAAGGTGCCACCACAGGGCGCTTTTGCTCTGAAAGATGGAATTCAGAGAAGAGGTATAACAATAATAATCATAATAACAGATGCAACTTATAAAGCACACGTAACCACTCTGCAAAGGGTTCAAGGCACTTTGCATCATTATTACCCTGGCTTTAGCCCGGCGTACACCAGCGCACATGACAATTAAAGGGGTAAATATTCCTGCTAGGTACTCATTCACCTCACCTGGGTTGAGTGCAGCACAATGTGGATGGATTTCTTGCAGAAGAAAATTAACGTCATGAATGGAATTCGAACCTACATGTACAACCCTCAGACTCAAGAGTGAGAGTCAGAACCACTACACCAAGGCGCCTCCACTCCAATATCATATGCTGGTACTAATAACAGTATTTAAAAGTAAGGGGCGTTGCAACAGAGGTAAAATTGATCGCAAATTGTAAACTGAAATGCATCAATTCATTCATGTACGGTCCACCATATTAACAAGACGTGTAGGACACAGTGATTTAGATTGACATGTACTTATTAACTGCAACTGGCGATCAACTGAAACCTTGTAGCAACACCTCCTTAATCCTATAAAACTAAACCAAAGAATTATCTATTCCAGAAACATTTTCTAAAATATCACCTTCATTACCGCCACCATCAACTCCATCATCATTATCATCTTCATTCCCATCAAATACATGTTTTTGATTACTTGTTTATTTACCTGTTTCTTAGACCTGCATCCATGACTGAATATCCTCTCCAGTAGGTCACAAAGGCTTGCTATAAGAGTATTCTCTTCCACCCCTGATCGGTTGATGTCACCATGGCCAAGCTCGATTGCTTCTTGTCCCATCTTGAACACAAGCATCTTCTTTGTCTGTAGAAGCAAGTACAAAGCGCAATTAAAGAGAAACTTTGTCGTCTACCATGGGCTTACATAAAGGTGCAGTTAAACCTGCTTTAGTGACCACCTGTATAGAAAGACCAATTGTCCTTAAAGACCACCATTCTTGACTCCCTACACTGAATTTTACGTGTAAATGAACCAGTCTATACAGACCACCTGCTGTTAAAGACCACATTTTCGTCTCCCTCGGTGGTCTTTATAGATATCTTTGAGAGAACATGTACTTACAGAATTCCTATTCACTTGTACAAGAAAGAGACTAGCCCGGTCAATCCGAAAGCACAAAATTCACAGAAAATTTGCAGGTCTGATGCTTCGGATTTTGTATGCTCTGAGTCTAACTCTCTTGGAAGTCTTCTTGAAATTCATTGAACATCCACATCTGCTACTATATTTTTGGAAACATTACTAAAGCCAAGCCAAGAGCTACTCATTAGCTGCGTCTGCACTATGGTGTGTTTAGTTCATAGTGAAATAGCTAACTAGTTCTGATCAGGGTAAATAGCCCGATCAGAACCATCTCGAGCTAATTCGTAGTCCAGCTGTGGACTCTGTGGTCTGTTAGCACCAGTCTCTGCATGTATTCTTGCCCTGAGCTCGCAAGCTACACGCACAGAGTCATAAATATCCCTCTCATGCACAATCCCACTGATTGCAATATCCCCACAAATCGCAATACCCCAAGAATCGCGCGCCTATAATAGGGGAACGTGAATAGCAGACACACACACACACACACTCTGTGTGTGTGTTTGGCTTGTAGGTTGAGGGCAAGAATAAAGCAGAGGCAGCGCAGGCTAGGGAAGTGCTAACAAAACACAAAACACAAGGGTCTTAACAACCAGACTAGCTAATTCGCAGAGCAGACGCAAATGGTTACAACAAACTGCTGATTCGCTTTCTTCTGATCGCAGGGCGTGAGAACAGCTTGCCTGACAGGGGGCGTCTTTGTTTTTAAGACGTTGCTTACCTGGACGATTTCGACTTTATAAGCAATCCTGCCATGCCTTTTTACCATTGCAATAACTTGTTGATTTTATTTTGCCAAATAAATGTGAATTGAATTAAATTTTCTAACATCAATTACCTTAATTTTGCATTCCTTCAAGAGTTCTTCCACAAACTGCTGGTTCGCCTTCTTCTGATCGTAGTGTGTGAGAACGGCTTGTCTGACAGGGGGCTTCTTCGTGTGCAGGGAGTGGAGGTATTTCTGAGGAGACAAATATCAAGGGGTGTAAAGTTGCAACTGTATTTGAGGAACAATTAGTTAGAAGTTGGAATAACAAGAATAGGTCCATTTATACAGTGCAATTACTACATGAATATACTCTACTGGGCTTGATACTGGCTATCATATTATTACCCTGGCTGTGACTGCCAAACAAGCCAGTTAGGCGCTCAAGCATTCCAAGGAATAAATTCCTGCCAGTCACCCATTTTTCACCTGGGTAGAGTGCAGCACAGAGTGGATGAATTTCTTGCTGAAGGAAATAACGCCATGGGTAGGACTCAAACCGCGAACTTCTGTCTGAAAGGCGAGAGTCAGAACCACTTCACCACAACGCTTTTTTTACTTTGCAAACACTAGCACAATTAATAAAAGAAATATAAATCAACAAAAAAGGGTCGTACAACGCCGAGTGCAATTCAACCAGTGAGAGAGATTACTCCTTGGCTTCTACACATTTTTATTGGGTACTCATTTTCATCCGCGTTGAGTGCAGCACAATGTGGGTAAATTTCTTGCTGCAGTAAATTAACGCCATTGAGTGGGATACAAACCGCCGACCTTCTAGTTGAAAGGCAGGGTTCTAAACCACTACACCAAGACGCTTCAAAATTAAGAGTACCAAAATGTGTGACCTAAGCTTCATTCACAGGGAGTTTCTTACTGTGCAGTAAGTGAAGGCATATAGAGACATAAAATGAATACAGTCAAACTTGTCTACAGAGGCCACCCCAGGGGAAACAGAAAAAGTGACCACTGTAGACAGGCAGCCTCTATAGACATGTTCTATAACATGCATTTTCACCTGGAGGGAATCAATTTTAGTGGCCACTATAGACAGGTTTGACTGTACATCAACAATCCTTATCACCTACCTCTCTTTCATGAGGTTGCAGATTGAGATGCTCCTTATGTTGTTCTTGTCTCTCTTTCTGCTTCCATCTTGCATTATTCCTATATTTATTCCTCCTAAAAGAAAATAAATAAATAAAATGGAATGAAGCATAAATATCCAGAAAGTTGGGTTTAAAGCCAAAATACGGTAATGGGAAGATAAAGAAATGTGCATTTTACAGGAGTATGATCGTTTCCCCAAGGTTATAGGAACTTGATGAATCTTAGGACGTAAACTAAAGCCCATTTTGTACGTTTCAACTAAACCACCTTACAACCTTGCGACTGAGTGATTTGAGTCAACTGACTCTATTGACATTGCTAGTCATACACAGTTATAAGCAAATCACAAGGCCAGCTGTGAGAATTCTAAATGTTGAATCCTTACAACCCGAGCCAAAAGATCACCCCCTAACAGACAAAACCATTGATCATGTTTATTGTAGCGTCAAAATGAAATTGATAAAATACATGTGTGTCAAGCGTTACATTGAGATTTTCTCATGTATTTTCCGTCTGCGCAGCTAGAAATTCATCGCGCAAGACTTACAATAAAACGCAGTAGTGGGGTCATATCGCAAGGTGTGCAGTGGCAACGCTTACGACTGGCTTACAGTCTGTCGCAAGCAAGCCGCAAGGTGGTTGAGTCGTAACATGTGCGGTCAGCATAAGGTTATATCTCAAATAGAAATAGGGGATGATGCAGGGAGGCTATGACTAATTACATATATTTGTTAATGAGTATACACCAATGTGCACCATCGTGGAAGTATACGATTTTACACAGAGCTCCACGGGAGAGCAGAAGGGGGTGCAAGGGAGACGAACAGCTAGGATTAAAATCTAAATACTTACCTATTCGTATAGGGAGGCTTGAGTAGCAAGGACTCTAGGACTCAGGACTCTAGGGGAGAGCAGGTGGGCGCAAGAGGGATAAAACTCTAATATTGCTTGAAGGTTTCACTTGTGGTTGAATGATGAGGAGAATGCTTCACGGTACAACGAGTTATCTTTCTTGGAAATGTAAATGTTCCTAAAAAGGACCTACCCACTCTCGATATTTCAATGAGCATGTTCTCATCATCATCAGGAGAAGATAAAAATCTAAAGTCTTACCCATTCGTGTAGGGAGGCTTTAATAGCACATCATCTTGAAGCATGGGGAAGAACTGAGGTACATGGCTCGAGTCTACCGGTAGAGCTCGAGGCGGGCAAGGTGTGTGGTCTATATTGCTAGCTCGTCTTCTGATCAATTCCTCTGTGATGTATAAAAAGAGAGCAGAATATAGAGGCATGAACAAATAATAATACTGCATGCTAAATAAAAGACAAGAGAATGATGGACTTGACATTTTTTTTTGCATTTAATGAACATACATTATTGTCTTTAGAAGCAAATAATCTAGTTACATGGCATATTCCCAAGCCCAATTTCTGGAAGAATCATAGCAATTGATAAAGAAAGAGGACAATAACATATTACACAAGAAAATCAAATGAATAAGCACATACAGAGAAAAAAAAAGCTTCATGAGAGTCTACAATTTTTTCCACCTGATGCAAATCATGAGGTATCAATCTAAACACACTCGAGTTATTAAGATATTTAGATCTACAATCAATTTTAGCGGAAACTTAAGGGAAATTTGTGGGTTTTTTTAACGTGAGTCAATATAATCAAAACAAGTGAAACGCCGCCTGGCAGTCTCGCCTGCATTGCGCAATTTGTAAATTATAGCAATATGCTTTTGACAATTTCTATAGAGATGGTTCGAGTTTGATGAATATTGGACAAGGAATTTTGAAATAAAAGCCAAGGTTAAGTTTTCAGGTTAAGATTTAGGAAATTTGACCTCAGATGACCTTTGACCTAGATAATGACCTGAAAATTGCTCTGCACTATTTGGGCCACCCAATGGACCTACTGTGCAAGTTTGATGAAAATCAGGCAAGGGGTTTTGAAATGAGAGCCAAGGTTAAG
>BQKZ01004847.1:0-11198 GCA_036244855.1 Temnopleurus reevesii | reverse complement strand
ACTTTGTAGATACTGCGTTCTTCCATGGGGAATTTCAATATCATATGTGACTTTCCCCAAAGTATCTACATTTTGGGTTATTAAACAAAACAAAAACAAAAACAAATTTTCAATGAAGTTGTAAGAATTAAGCAATTGTATGTACTATATATTGACATAAAAGAAAAGATTAGAAATAAAATAGTTTTGAGCGGCTTGGACAAAAACATAAAGTGTTGAATATCTCAGTGTGTGCAAAATGTAGATACTGCGTTTTTCCATGGGGCGGCAGAGAAGCGGAAATGGTCCTGAGTGGCAGTTCTCCTCCAGGGCAGCTTTCCTCACGGGTTAGTTTTTGGGGTAAATTGCCCAAAGAAAGTTCTATCTTTTACAAAACAAAGCCCAGGTTTGACTGCGCTCATGTAACGTTACATCTTGTAGTATATAGAGACGTTATAAACGTACCTTATCAAAGTTCTGCATCTGGTCTCTGTTAGTAAACCAAGCATCGAGGCTGTTCACTCTCGGTTGAATGATGAACGTCTCATAGTTCCTCAGTAGCACAACCAGCCGCCTGAGAAATACTTCTCTTATTGCACAATTCAGAATCAGCATGGAGACATACTCCCTATGCTCCTGCTCCTCCTCGCTTAGATTCAACGGGTTTGCGTTGCTGTTGTCGTTCTCGTAATCCGCGATCGACGTGATCACGCCTGTCCTCTGGGCGATCTCCGCCACCCGCGACACTATTTCGTTGTTGCGCAAGAAGTCGGCTTTGGACGGCAACCCCGCAGTGGGGCTCTCGCCGCGGCTCGGCGAGCTGAAATACGAGCTGTCCTGATCGTCGACGCTGCCTTCCAGATTCTGGTTCATTGCGGTGATGAGGGTGACCTGTGCCTGGACTTGCGACCAGTCAAAGTCATTGACCTTGTTCTGCGAGATGGTCTTGCCGAGTGTCGTGGACGGGGTCGACGTGGGGGTGGTCCTGGAGGGCGAGTTATCCGGGAGGTGCTTGTGTTTCTGGATAAGATTGTTCAGTTCTCGGATCAGAGTAGGTTTGTTGGGAAACTTGGGGAGTTCCTCCGGGAGCTCTACGCAGGAGTTGTCAATGTCAACGTAGCAGAGGGAGGCCTGGAATGATAGGGAGGAAAAAAACAAACATGAAATTAAATTTGTAACTACACTGTATATACTGTCATGATTAAAAACAATCTCAGAAGCTTTGTTTTCTATTCTAGCAGAGGGACGCCTGGAATGAAAGGGGAGAAAAACGCAAACATGAAATTAAATGTGCAACTATATTTTACAGTGTATACTATGGTTTAAAACAATCTCAGATGGTTTAGAAATGTTTTCAAATCTAGCAGACAGATGCCTGGAATGGAAGGGAGAAAGATGCAAAACAATGGAGTTAAATTTGTAATAATTTCCTGTAAAATCCAGAGAGTTCACAAATTTTAGCAAATTCACTGAATTCAAGACCTTTTCACACATTCACAATATTTCATGATTTGAAAGATCATTGAGAGTAAGTCAAAGGGCATTCTAATAGGTGACAATTTTAGCCAATTCAATAGTTGCAAAGTTTGCGAAAATAGAATGAAATAAAATAAATGATATATAACAAATTAATTTCAGCTTATACGATAGTATTCCATGATTAATAACAAGCTCAGATGCTCTAGGACTGTCTAACAGAGCAGAGAAATGGAAAAACAGCTCCAGCAATCATACACTACTCAAGATTTTTAGATCTCTTCTCACCAAGTGACCACCATCAGCTTTTCCTCTCTATTTTCAGCTTATGGAAATGACATGTTTGTGCATTATTGAATTGTTCCAATCCACTTGGGGGGGGGGGGGGGGGGGGCTTACAACATGCAGCAACCAAATTCACTTATGTGTTAACCAATAGTTATTACAAATAATAATAAATATCTTCATATGTAAATCAGTTAAACATTGTATACAGTCGTTCCTAATTCTTTTCAACATTGCACTTAATAAAACTATATAACTTTGTACTGTCTGTCTCTCTGCTATGTCATCTTTTGTTTATATGGAATACATTATTCATTGTGTAATGTACATGTACGTGTACATTGCATTTTAACCGTAATCACGTACCAGTAAATAATTGTTTTAAATTAAAACGGCATCGGAATAAAACTCGCTTCATAAAGTACAATGGTACTTACGAAAATGAACTATCTTCACATTCTCTGCCACATAGCTCTTACAAAGTCGATAAATATTTGTACACAAAATTGTACTAGAAAGAAAGAATGACAGATAGACGTGCACTAGTGATGAATTGATCACCATAACTTATAAAGGGCCCCTGACACCAAACATATTCCCTGGTGATTAATATGACAGCTGGTTGCAGGGAAAATCACTTTCATTACTGATATTCTTGTCATGTAAGGGCCATCTGCACTACTGCATTTATAAGCCAATATTTTAGCGTAGAGATATTTTCGCGATTTCTGACTAGTTTGACCCATTGGTGTGTTGTTATTTTCATGCTTTCGACAGTGTTTGTACAGATATGAACGTGCATCATACAGAGTGGAAATTTTTGCGGGGCTAAAACCGTAAAATTAGCGAGAATAAAACTTCCGTTAAAATTTCAGCTTATACAGTAGGGAGCCTATAGCATTTTTTTTAATTAGCTCACTAATTCCGATCTGGGTAAACGATCAGAAATAGGTAACAGTAATAGGGAGCTAATTCACTGAAATATCTTGAGATTTACAAGCCCAGTCTCCATCTCAGGCTGGATTTTTCTGATTTTCAGAAGGGATTACTGAATCTGGAGCTAAATCAAGAATATGGCTGATTATACTTGGGCTAGTGCAGTGCCACCTTTAGAAAGAGACTCAAAGAAAAGTATACATTGTATACATGAAAATGTCTTTTAGCAGGGAATGCATGTACACCAAAATGATGATTTCACTGCATTTGAATACATTTTCGCTTTAGGAAATGTTAAAATAGCACTATTTGGTGTTGCTGGAAAGTTATGGTAAATTGCAAGTTGCAGTTGACCAGCAGGCATTACTGAAGATCACAGTTTCAATGCAATTCTGAATGGAAGTACACGAATATAAGATTTTGTCGTAACTAGGTTTTCTTTCAATTTTTAAGACATTTGATGTGGAAAAAAAGACTAAGAAGTGAGTGAAAAGTCGAAGAAAACATGGAATTTACTTCTGAGGTTGTACTGAACATGTCTATTTTGTTTTAATTTGTGTGAAAAGTAAAAAAAAAAAACAATAAAGTAAATGATAAATCAGTAAACGAATTAGGTCAGGAAATTTAAGATTTTCGACCGATAAAGGAAACTATTATTTTTTTGCTTTTTCTTGACATTAAATGTCATCCTATTTTCCATACCTCAAAACATTTGACATTATGCACATAGTACCTATGAATAAGACTCAACACAGCACACATGCTACGTAGCTTGCCCAAGCTGAAACCCATTTATCAACTGACTCATAAAAAATGACATTTTAACCGAAAATATCTCCTCAGCCGAGAGGAAATCAGGAACATGTGCTACGCGTGGAAGCAGGTTGATCCCAGGGAACGAGGGAGAATCCTGCGGTTTTACCCATTAGTCATAGGGTTATGTCCTTCAGAAAGCGGTACATAGTCAAGCAAGATTCTAATTTTGTGAAAACATTGATATTTTAGGTACAATATTATATTTCTATAAGCAAATACCGAGATAGACAACTTTCTTTCGAATATTTCAAGATAGAGATATCTTACTTAGGAAAAGTTGAAAAAATAATTACTTTAAGAAAGGGCACGCTTCAATATCGTAGAGAAAATGGAAAAGAATGCACCAAAATTACTAATAGTGCTAGACTTATCGTATGTTTTTGTTATACATTACAGAGTCGTTTACTGTAAAAAAAAAAAAAAAAAAAAAAAGATATACATAATTTCATATGTATCGATATTTGCATTGTGAATCTGATCTCTTGTAAACTGAAGAAAAGCAAGCAATATTTTTTTTTTTTAAATAACAAAAAAGATTGAGCACATCACAAATGCAGTGTAGCCTATTAATGATTAGTAATGTTGAAGGTACTGCCATCTTGCACTTCATTTACGCAGTGGCTCGATCATTAGTCTTTTTAATTGATCATTATTTTGTGATCTAGAGAGGAAATAATGACAAAGCACTCTTGCTCCTGCTTTTGGAGACGAGTTTGTTTATCACAGTTTTCAATCTCTCGTTAGTTTGTGATATACAGTGTGTCTCAATAAAAACGTAACACTTTTGAAATGGTTGGCAAATTGAGCATATATGTTTTTTTGAAGAAATGTTGATATGTATAGAAAGCTGAAGGATTGACCTTTCTAATGATATGAAAAATTGGAAAAAAGAATCATGCTTCGATGAACAGTGTTCACTTAAGTTAGATGTATGAAAATGTGCCTGCGCAGGATTTTCCTTCCAATTTTGGACAAGTAAGCTACTTGTAGCTTACAAAAAGATTGATCTGAGATATTTATGATCGATGGATCATCAGGGTATTTTGATTAGATTGAATACCATTCCTTTTGCTCTGTTATTTATCAATTCCGAAAAACCACCGCCCCCACAAACACACACACACGCACACACTTCCACTCCCATCGTATAAAAAAAGTTAAATCTTTTTATGTAAGATGTTCATGTTGTTTTTATTTTCTTCTTATTTACAACTGCTTTGTTCATCTTAAAATGAAAGATCTGACAAAAATAATCGTCCCGATAATTGATGGACATGTTATCCCTGCCCTTGATAGAGTTGCAAGGTATCGCCATGGCAGGAATGGACGGTTCCGACGTGTGTGGTGGGTGCAAGATGGGGCACCTTGCCATTGCTGCAGAACACCTCACCCAGCTCTTCAGTGATCATATGAAGTTGAATGGCTTCCACGTTCACCTGATATGATGCCTCTCGACATCTTCTTTGGGGGGTGGCTCAAGATTAAGGTCTACACCACACCTCCCGACACGAGATTGATGTCCTTAATTCGTCAGGACAGAGCAACAGTCAGGTCAGGAGAGCTGACATGCTGAAATGGACAAGATCGTGTATCGAGAGAAAAGGTGGACGTCGATCATTAATGTGAAAGACTTAATTTTAACGGTACCCTTACTCAATCGATACTTTGAAAGCCGTGATATTGAGGCAAGACAAAAAAAACAACAACCATGTGGACTTTGGACTGATTACTTTTGTAAGATCCTTATTTCAAGATGAACAAAGCAGTTGTAAATAAGAAAAAATAAAAGAAACATGAACATCTTTAAACATCAAAAAGACTTTTTTGTTATACCCGGTAGAATAAGATGGGAGTGAAAGTGTGTGCGTGCGTTTGTGTGTGTGGGTGGGGAATGGGCGGTGATGTTTCGGGATTGATAAATATCAGAGAAAAAGGAATGGTATTCACGGTATTTAAAATACCCTGCTGTTTCATCGATCCTGAATATCTCATATCGACTTTATTGTAAGCTAAGCTACAAGTAGCTTACCTCTCCAAAATTGAAAGGTAAAATCCTGCGCAGGCACATTTTCATACCTCTAACTTAAGTGAACACTGTTCATTGAAGCATGATTCTTTTTTCCAATTTTTCATCTCATTAGAAAGGTCGATCCTTCAGCTTTCTATACATATCAACATTTCTTCATAAAACCATATATGCTCAATTTGCCAACCATTTCAAAAGTGTTACGTTTTTATTGAGACACACTGTATAGGA
This sequence comes from Temnopleurus reevesii, assembly GCA_036244855.1. NCBI lineage: Eukaryota > Metazoa > Echinodermata > Echinoidea > Temnopleuroida > Temnopleuridae > Temnopleurus > Temnopleurus reevesii. Next base: position 5,449 of record BQKZ01004847.1, on the reverse strand, counting down.
CAAATGATATCATACGCACACGTGCATCTTTATCTATTTTTCTACTACATTACCAGAATACGAAATGGGGTTGAAGTAAGCATACAGTAATGTAATACAAGGAAATTGATATTGATTTTGAATCATCTCGAAGTAGAAAAGATATCATACATTCTAAAACTACAGATCTAGGGAAATTTTACCATATACACATATATGCATCTTTATCTATTTTTTTTTTACTTTATTACCAGAATACGAAATGGGTTTGAAAGGCATACAGTTATGTTATACAAGTAAATTGATATTGATTTTGACTACCGGTAGTCTCCAAGAAGAAAAGATGTCATACAAGCTAAAACTACAGATACAGGAAAATTTTACCATGTACGCATACATGCATCTTCATCTATTTTTACTTCATAACCAAAATACGAAATGGGGTTGAAATAAGCATACAGTATTACAAAGAAATTGATATTGATTTCAAATAGTCTTCACGTAGGAAAGATATCATGTATTATACAACTACAGAGCTGCATGTGATAGAACCATTAGGTATTAGGATAGAAAACAGAGATCCTTGCCAATACTGCCCTGGGGATATCGCCATTGTTTCTTAAATAAAAATCATATTGTGTCTTCTCATTCAAGCTTCCGGGCAACGCCTAAATTTATTCACAATATCTCAGTGCATCAGCGGCAAACATATTGATTTAAAAAAGAGATATTATTCTCATTACAGGATACTCATATATGTATCTATACATGCATATATCTTATTTTTCCATAGACCCTAGATGTTCTACACTATGTTCTACTGTAATTACACTGCATTAGAATGCATCACCCACCCCCATCCCCCTCCCCACAAAATAATCATAACAAAAATAGATAAATAAATAAATAGTAATAATAATAAGGATAATAATAACAAAAAATAAAAATGAATAAATTGATAAATAAGTAGATAATGATAATAATAGAAATAATAATAATACTAAAGCAGCGATAATAGAATAAGTAAATAAATCAATCAATAAAACAATAAACCGTTCAATAATAATAATTAGAAGAGTGGAAAAATTAAAAAACAGACCAAATGTGCAATACCAGAGGGTTGGTCTAGGCACTATTCACTGGTCTAGGCTGACAATAAAAAATGTTTTATTGGCCTTAAAGGTAGGCCCCATAAATAGAAAATGAACTTTATTTTCCCCCATGGGGCAAAGTCCCCTTTGTCGGGAAGGGTCTTGTATTAGTCAGAAGACACATTTAGATCACTTAGATCATACATTAAAGGTCTGCTTCATATAGGCTTTGTATGTTGAAAGCTGTTTATGGCTTCTTAAAAGTATATATCAGTTTGGGGAGAGATAGTGCTTCGTATATTCAACTACTTTGCGAGCTACAGTAAAATCATTACCACCAGGCAGTTTTTCAATAGCAAATTACAGCATGTTCATAGTTTGAATAAAATTGACCTGGAAATTGATTGATTGTGCTGTAGATGACTAAATGAGGTTCATATCACATAAAAGTGACAAATTAGTTCCAAATCATAGACATCTTTTGACTGCTCCCAACTTCTTTAAATGATAGTGGAGAAATGATTGTGTTCGAACACTCTACAATGAAGGCTTAAAATGGTGGCAGCAGTGGGATATTTCTACAGAGCCGTAACCAACTGATTGGAGAATTCTCTTACCCTCACATTTGTAGCTCATTAAACGGGAACCAACACCTGGATTATCGTACTCTCTTTGTATGGAGAAAAATCAGATGAACAAACTGTGAAATTTGAGCAAAATCGGACGACCCATTCAAAAGTTATGAATTTTAAAAGTCACTGAGATATGACGATCACTGCCGCCCTTGGGATTCGTGCAATCGGCAAATTCGACGGAACCTAAGACATCATTTCGGACAACTCCTCATCCACTCTCATATACAAAATTCCACATTTCCTCCTTTTTTGAAAAAGTCAACAAAATGCCAATTTTTGCTTGGCGTATATAATAGCTGTCACTGACCAAGTATAGTCTGCAAGCACAGATCCTAGGCTTTCAAAGTGTGCATGTACACAGCGTACATACGAGACAAAGAGTATGCACACACCGAAAGCCTAGGGTCTGTCCTTGCAGACTAAGCCAAGTACAGGCCTAAACAAACTACAGTGCGCTCTCTATCCATCAGCCATTCAATATATGTATATATTGGCCTAGTTTATACTGATGCAGGTGGCCATTTCCCCTGTAATATAACTGTCATCTTTTCCATGCTGAGTGACAGAGATGTAAATATTCAATAAAGATCCCCATCCCTTACGCCAACGAGATCGAGATCAATGTCTAATCATCGCACACGTGCATGCCTGACAATATTGCATCTCCGATTGACAGCAATAGATTTTGTGGTTATTAAAGCAAATGTGTTATAAAAAGGCTTAAGTTTTCTGGCGGTCTAGCATCCTGCGAGTGGAAAAGACACTATTTTCTTTCTGTTTACGTCTATCTCAAATATTGCTTGAAATCGTGAAATATTATTATAAGGAGATTTTAGGTTTTTTATACTTTTGGAAAGAGACTTTAGCTCATTGACTCAGGATAAAGCAAAATGTCTGTACCATAAAAATTTAAACAATATCTTGAATTCTACTAAAATTATATTCATAAATATTCAATTTGTTTTCTCTCCAGATTGTAAAGGTATTATATTTTACTGAATATTGGACATTGGGGTGCAAGAAATTTTACAATTTGCATTCGCAATGATAATAATAATAATGGCTACTTGTATAGCGCACAGGTCCACCTTATCGGTGCTCATGGCGCTGAAAGCTTTACACTCATTATTACCCAGCTCTAGCTGGCAACCATTACGGCTCTCCACATTATAAGGAATTTCTTCCTGCCGTCCCCATTTACCTCATCTGGGTCGAGTGCAGCATAATGTGGATAAATTTCTTGCTGAAGGAAATTAACGCCATCGGTGGGATTCGCACCTACGACCCTCTTGTTGAAAGGCCAGAGTCAGAACCACTACACTACAACGCTTCCACATAAAACTACATTACAGGGTATGAATCAATCGGGACTGGGATGTAAATGTAGTAATTACATTTAAAGAAAATATTATCCAACAAAACTTTAAGGTTAAACTGTAACACTTTTTGGAACAAAAAATTAAAAGCTATGATTTTTTAATAAATTTTGAGATGCATTTAATTCTCAACAATTATACAAATGATACTTGGTTTTAGTTATAATTTGTCACTATTCTATATGTAGCTACCCACCACCATCACAACCTCCTAGCTTCAAAGATTAAACCAACAAACTGCATGCATTAGCCTATTTGAGTGTGTCTTACTCATTTCTTAAGGAAACACATGCAAATTCATCAATGGGAGCTAAATTAAATTTCATGAATACATGTATGGGCTGCCACTGAATGAAGAAAAATAAGATGAACATATTGTTAAAATTTGAACAAAATCAGTAAATTCATTCAAATGTTTTGAATTTTCAAATTGTTCTTTCTCCCACTAATGAACATTCTTGAGTTGGCAACTTCGGCAAAATATGTGAGGGTACCACAGAGAACTCCCCCTTTCACTTTGTACACAAAATTCACACTTTCCTCTTTTTCAAGAAAAGAAAACAAAACTTTGTGTTTTGTCTTTGTTTTTTTTTTTGTTTTTTTTTTATAGAATGTAACTACATCAGTTCTACAAGCATTAACAAAATAAAAAAATCAAAAGTGTGATATTTATCCATTTCTTAGAAGATTTACGTACAAAATTAATGGGGAGTTCTCCATGAGTATGCCAACATTGCCAACTCAAGGATGTCCAGCCCAAGTGGAAATGAAAACAATGAAAATTCATAACCTTGAAATAGATTATCCAATTTTGCTGAAATGTTCATGGTTCGTTCATCTTATTTTTTTCTCTGACAGCACATCAATTTACAGGAAAGTTCACCTTTAAAAGTAGGGCATCACCAAATAAAAAGTATTTTGAATAGGCCTACATATGTGACCCATACATAATGGAAGCTTGTGCTTATACACGATAACAAAAAATTGTTAAAGTAAAACTTTGGGGTATTGGAAATTAATTCTCCAGTGAATTGATGTGAATAATATAAAACAAAATTCTATTCAGCAATCAAACCATTTAATTCTCATATTTCTTCAACCTTTTCTAAACAGAATCTGAAGACAAATCTTGCATTCGTTGAGATATGTACTTATTTCCCTATTGCACATATCTTCATGCTATAGTAGCTCATTACCCGTAATAGCTGTTTATTCCCTGTCTCATGCAGCTAATAAGGCCTCATTCATATGACAAAGCTAACTACAAGGAAAATCAGACATTTTCACTAACTGTTACCACTGTGAAAGCTCAGAACATGAGATATTGAGAAGTGATTACACTGTGGTCCTATCCTGAGATGTATAGTGATAACAGATAAGGCAAATAAATTGTTTGGATGGCCTCCATCGACCCTCTATAAACAGCTCAATCTGAATTTTTCTTTGCTTCAAATCACTAAAATTGTATTCAAATCAAAGTAAAATTATGAATAAACTCTTGAAATATGATCTGAATATAGCATTCGTTGAGATGTACTTATTTCCCTTTTGCACACATCTTCGTGCTATAATAGCTCATTACCTGTATGTGATGGCTGTTTATCTACTGTCTCATGCAGCTAATAAGGCCTCATTCACATAAAGCTAAGTTAACTTTGAGGAAAATCAGACATTTCTGCTACCTGATATGATGTAAAAGCTCAAAACATGAGATATGGTCCAGTGATTAAACTGTGCAACATTTTGCATGACAAAGCAAAGAAAATCGATACACGGATATACACGGATAATCAGTGTTCCTGGTATACACTGTTGGTTATCCCATTAGCCATTAAGCAAAAAAAAAATGTTTTCATGGCCACAAATTACTCTTTTTAATTGCCTTGTCGATCGGAACAATGAATTTTATTTCAGTTGTTTTCTTTATAAACAGAATTTACTGATACATCGTATCTTATAGAACCTCAAATATTTTAATTCCATAATAATTTGTAAAATACATGTACATGTATTCGCATAAATGAGCATGTGAACGATGCCTTATCTAGCACAACCCATTCCACCATGTGAGTCTCTGTGGTTGAGTGCTGTGTGATCCTTGTGTGTTCAGGGCAAGAAAATGTGCAGAAATGGCTGTTATTCGATATATGAAAGCAAAAGGAATCCCTTCCTCCTTGTGCCTTGTCCTCTCCCGACTAAGCCCCTCCAAATTCCGTCTTCGGGACCGGCACAACTAACGGTGGTGGATAATTAAGCAAACTAATAATCACAAGACATTTCGCCTCATGACAGGTAAACCAATTTTGAGTTCGAAACTCGGAGTCTGTGGAGACAAAACCGACCCACCGAGAAATAGGAAGGAAGAGAG
>BQKZ01004846.1:0-11211 GCA_036244855.1 Temnopleurus reevesii | reverse complement strand
TATATATATATATATATATGAGTGATATTCCCTCTCGTTTTTCCTTTCATTTTCTTTGCCGAAAAATAGGGGGCGTGCGCCGGGACGCTCCCTGGAGCCGCTACTGTCAATATATTCTTATTATGATAGATAACATTGTTATCCTACGATTTCTATTTATGTGTCAGTATGTGGCAGATGAATTAAATAATTGTTATTTGACAAAACGATATATACTATTTCCGTAAAATTGAGTCGAACGCCAATTCAATGGTCATTCGTAATGCTATTCAAATCGGAACCGACTTTTGATTGTTGCGTCCGCACAGTTCAATTCACAGCAAACGATTTTTTTTGACCGACTTTATTTTTTTTTAAATAGTTTATATCGCGTTTTGTGTTATCAGTATATGCACAAATATTTTTAAATAATAACAACTTTAAAAAATAGCAACTTTATGAGATTGTTTGGAATACTAAGCCTGTTATATAAATTTTACAAGACATTTTGACGAAAAGTGGCTATTCAGCTGCAATGTCAATTGATTTCTCAATATTTGCAACCATTTTGGATTATAGCCAACCAAATAATTATTTTCATATATTTCCTTTAATCATTTTAATCCTTTAATCCTTTAATCATATAGATCCATGTTCACTCCCATGCTAGGTTATTTTTTGGCGTCATTAATTTTGCAAGCATTTTTCCTCTTCTCTTCCACCCCATTTTCCCTCCTTTTGATAGCCAGTTTCTTTGTGTTGTGATCCCTGCTATTGAATTATTTGATATTTTTCTCGATATGCATGACTTGAACTTAATCAATTGAACTAGGCCGCACGTTTGAAAAAGAAATTGATTTGTAAAGGGAATAGAAGATAACAATGATATAAAAAATATAATAACAAGGTCTGGTCATTGCCCCCCCCCCATGAGGTGGGAACGCCAGTTATGATTTAGTATCTTTCTTAGTTTCATAATTTTTGATTTTCGCAAATTTTTTTTCTAAACTTACGTTTATACTGACTTTCAGCAAAATGTTTGGTAAATTAGCACATTTTTTCTACTTTTGCTTTCATACCTTCAAGTCTTCTAAAAAACGAATTCTGCCCCAAAATTATATTTCTTTAACAAGAGCAAAAACAAAAAGAGAGAAAAAAATCAGACGAACAGAATAAGAAAGTAAGGGATGTTTGAATGTGTTGACTAATTTCTTTATACATTATAAGTTTGATATTTGGAGGAAAAAAATGAATGAATCTAGATGAACAATCCAACCGCCCATATTTCAAAAATTGGCACTCGTTGGACATAAAAAAAAACAATTTTGGCCAGAGTAAGCCAAGCATGGTTCTATGGTTGTAACAACAATAAACTTGTGGTTGATGCAAAGGAACTAGGCTACAAATTTGAGGGGAACAAAAATCAAATTTTAGGAATGTCCATTTGAAAAGGAATTATAGAAATCAGATAAATATTAATGACAATGCAGACTAAGGTCACTATCCTCGTTATGTTTTGTTGAAAGGCTGGCCGTGGTAAAGGAACTGAAAGGCCGATTCACATCTTTGTGTATTTAGACTGCGTCGGCCCAGCGTTTTTGAAAAACTTTCCCCGAGCGCGCAATACCGTATACTCTGATCAGACGGTGGACTGACGTTCGGTTTGCGATCATGCAGCGTTGGGCGAACGCAGGTCTACCGTCTGATCTGCGTACGCTGTGCGTCCAGGGAAAGACCGACTCACACACTTGCGTTTTTAGTCTGCGTCTGCCCAGCGTTACTAAAACTAAAAAACGCTCCCCGAGCGAACATCATCAGACGGTGGACTGACGTTAGGCTTGCGGTAAAGGAGCGTACGCCGAGCGTCAGTCCACCGTATGACCTGCGTCTTTGTGCGTCTAGAGAGCGTTTTTTATTTTAAAAAAATATTGGTCAACGCAGGCTAAAACCGCAAAGGTGTGAGACGGCCTTAAGTTTTGTCGAAAGGCGGGTCATGGAAAAGGGACTTTGAGGTTTCATTCTTTTGCAAGGGTCATTGACGTGGTTTCCAATAATCAAAATTATCTCTTTGTTTGTTTTGTTTATTCTGTATGATTTCCACAAATGTTCTTGAGCTATGAAGCTGATGCAAATACCCTGTGGGAGTTTTCTCTTTCCCCCTCTCTCTCTCTCTCTCTTCCCTCTCTCTCTCTCTCCCACTCTCTCTGTTTCTCTCATTTCCTATTGTCGAATTACTCGTTCATCATTTTCTCTATGACATTGTTCATTCTTTACTCTTTTTTTTCTTTTATTTTTTTTTAATTTGTTTATCTCAGGATATGGAGATTCTTGTATTCTAGACAAAGAAAATGCACATGCCCATCTCCCTTGGTCAAATTGCATAACATGACATATGTTATCCTCTTCTTACTTATACGTATTAACTTCTTGTGCAATCCTCCTAATATATATGTAGTAGTATCACCGTTTGTGTCTATAGAGGGTGGCACAAGAAGTTAAGATGTTCTAGAGCATTGCGTGCAATTGGCTCCTGGTGGATATATAACAATCAGGAGGAAGAAAATAAACTAAATACTCATTAATCAGCGTAATGCAAACATGAAAATGATTTTTGTTTCACTGTCAAAAGCAGTCAAAAGGGATATTATGGAAAATGAACTTGAAATCCACCGTCCAGATATACCCAACACGACCTCACACCAAATGACTGGGCAGACATTTTGAATTTTGACCTCAGTGCACGGCAGTTTGGACTGATTCGATAATGTGATTTAGAGAATGGGTGTTGAAATCTAGCACACCACGTCATAACCAAATCAAAGTCAATGTAAGCCAACAGATAGGATGAATGAAATCTGATTATACAGATCTATCATCATAAATCCTTGTCCAGTTGAAGACTCTGTGGTCTAAAAGCACCTCTGCACATATTCTTGCTCCGAACACACTAGGACTACAACCTGACAACACTCAACCACAGATGATCTTTTACCCCTCTGATCACACATACGACTGGACAGCGAAAATCTCAGCTCTGGTGTGTTTCATCAATCTGTTTAGTCTTGTTTGAGGATTTCGTTTGCCTCTCCTCCTAAAATGAAATAATTGTGATAATTATCACAAATAGATAAATCGATAAAATGATAATAAATCAATAATTTTAGTGAATTCTAATAGAAATTTATTCATGCATATCCAACAGACGCGAAAATAACATTTTCCTGCACATTTACTTGTATAACAGAAACACACACGCACATATAGGCACATACACTCCCTCTGAAACGCACATACAAACACACATCAGTACACACACATTCACACCGACACCGGGCAGATTGTTCATGAAATTTGAGCAGGATTGTTTGAAGAAAAAAAATCGTCATGCCCCCAGTTCTAAAAGATATTCCACCTTTTCTATTTTCTTTTAAATTTATTTCATTTCCAACAAAGTACATATCAATACAGTATAACAATCTGAAAATAATGCAATACACATTAATAAAGACTGATACACATTATTTAAGCATCATCCAAAACAAATTGATTTTGAAATTATACGTAAGTGTAAAATCTTAGTTATGAGAGTAAAAGATGAAGTTTAGAAATGGAGTTGCCCACTAAAAAGCCATGCTTGTAAATTGTGGGCTACTCTAGTTAAAACATTTGTATTTATTTTATTTATCGTATATTTCATACATAAAAAGCAGGTAGTCCCATTCAAGCCATATAGGCCGTCTTTACAAGGGAGCCCTGATGCAAAGAGATGAAAAAAGAAAGATATGAAGAAAGGAAGAGCACTAGAGACAAACTATTAACAGAGAAGAATAAAACAATATAAAAGATGTTTGAAAACAAATATGGTATAAAGAACTGAGAAAAGAGGGAAAGAGGAAAGAAATACGAGTGATCGAGGATAAAAAACAACCGCACTCACGCAGAACCATATTTGTAAGGTTAAAATGTGAAAATCGCAAAACGACTGACTTCGGAGTCTACACTCTAATCTATTTCATTAGATGACGCATGGGTGGCCTTGAAAAAAAAATGAAAAATCCACATCAGAAATGAAAATTTGCTCCAGCATTGTATTATCATAACTCGGAGCTATTTTGACTGGACATTGAATGGGTGGTGGTCAGTGGGATGAATGGGATGACCACTGTCCAGTTATCTTCGACGATTGATGGTCTTTGTTTAGGGTTTGACCACTGTCTGGAAATGGTCATTACGCTTGGATGGTCACTCTGACCACTTCCAATGGGCATTGGATACGCTAGAAAGATTGAAAACTGAGCTTATTCGCTATCATTATATTGTCCTATAGTTTTATACAATAGAAATACAATATTCATTTTTATGGCGCCTTTTTTAAAAATATGTTCAAATGCGCTTATACAATTTACAGTACAATGTTACCATAAACATTACGCAACATAATGAAGGAACAATAGCGCGAGAAACGAAGATAATAATGAGAATAATTAATTTCACTTAATAAAATGAAAACTAAGTCCAACAAACAAAATCAAATGAACAAAGTATGAACATATAACATACAAGTTAAAGCACAAAATGTTATGCATTTTTTAAATTATTGATTTGGTAGTTCAACATGGTAGCCCATTCAGTGAAAGTTGATCTTCCATGGGGATCTGCGAAAACAAAAGCAAATAATACTTTTAAAATAATGGGTACGTTTGACTGTATTATTGACATAAAAGCAATGTATATCATAACAAAATTATGCCTAGATTCTTATTCTTTTTTAAATATTTTACAATAGAATAAGAAAGATGCTAGAAGGTGCGGTTGTTTTGTTTGCATACCACCACATTTGTAAAAGTTCTAAGCATTAGACGCCATTGTCAAATTTCGACACATTACCTGGTAAAGATCTAACGGAAATGCGGAATATTTTTGAGATTCAGGGCCCTTTGACACAGCCCACGCATACACGTGATAATTTTTTTTTTTATAACAACTGTATGCTCTCTCTCTCTCTCTCTCTCATTCTAAGTCATTTTATTGTTTAAATTTTTTTAATAATTGAACAGTGGGTATCATAAGAATGATCAATCATTTTGAAATGATAGTTTGATTAAACATTGTTTATCGTTGGTGCATGTCACTTTAATTTCATTTCAATGAAATAGAGTGCACATACCCATGATAAAATTTGGAGGGTTTTTTTTTTCTCTCAAAATTTGTTGGTGGGAGTTGGCTCTTTATTTGTTTGGGACTGTTTATAATAGGCTTCCAATATAACATCATTCAATGAGTCTACTGATGTAGGATTAATTAATCAAAAATTAATCTTACGCTTCGTTAATCATTGCTTTTTCGGCTCCAACAAGCAGTGCGAAAAACCCGATGTAAAGAAAAGCATTACAGGTGTATTTTCGTTAGTCATTGTGACGTCACTGCCGCACGTACATGTGCATCCGAAGTAGATGAAGATCTAGCGCTGACGTCACAATTTGTATTCGCCGGGTGCGTCCGATTGGCCTCACGCATGATAGCACATCGCATCCGCTCGTACTCCGGGCAGCGGCGGCGGGGATAAGCGATCCAGGGCTGGACGGCTGGCTATAGCCGCAGAGTACGCTCAAAGCCCCATGTTTCGAAGGTGTACAGCATTGTATGGTCGATTCGATTCGCCGGGAGTTTTCGCTTTACATCGAGGGTCATTATTATTATGCAAAATGATTTCATGGTTCTCTGGGCCCGCCTGCTAGCTTTGGCCGTGCACTTGGCCGTGTATCTTTAGGCTGTGTTTTCAGACTGCCAAAAATATCTAGAGCTCGATCAGTGATGGTGGAACTTCAATTCATTCAAAGGCAGTATTATAGGCCTGTCCACAAAACTATTTGTGTCTTAACAATTTGGAAGACCATATCTTTCTTTTTCTAAATGACTCGTTTCTTTACATAAACTCCTAATGGTACGTGTCACCTAACGATTACATTTGCAATTTAATTGCATATGTGAGAGTTTATCATATTCTTGATTAATTTATGTTTTTTTTAAGTTGCTTCCTTTTAGCCCAAAGGAATGATCATCAGACCTACAGATTGGAAGAAAATGCCATGTCTTTCAAAGCCTATAAAGGCAGATAGGCGAGCACTTACTTCGATTACTCAATGCATAATATTATACCCCAAATATTGAAGTAGAGTGTATATAATAATCAATGTTATCGTTGCAAAATAAGAGAATTCAAACTGTATAAGAAACAGGGGTTCAGTGCTCTGGATTGGATATTAAAAGCGTTGTTTTAGATCCCATATTATCTCCAAAGGAGCCCGATGGTTCGAATCCTCTGAGCGTGCAAAAAAAGCGCAAAATCATACCTTTTTTTTTGTTCGATATGGTGCAATATTGCACATGAAAAACACCGTCAGTGTTGCACTTGTCTGACTTTTATATCACAAAGAAGTCTGAAACCTGCAGACTACACTCCACTTCCCTCATCATGACAATTGACGAAGCGAAGATAATTTGATGACGAACCCGGCCCATTCATTCCGAATGCAGATTTTCTCTTCTATTTTAACTCCCCTCGTTGATGAACAGATGCACATGGATAAAAATGATTCAGCTCTCCGTATATATAGATGTACTCATAAAAACCTACGAAATTGCGATAAAATCACGCAAGCCATCTGACATGTGAGAAGCACAAAAAGCTATAGTATCAGATACTGTGCCCGTTATGTTTCTTTTGTGGAAATTATGGGATTTTGTTGGATTGCTAGACAAAATGTTTTATGATTAAATGATTATGATTCTTTTGTGAAAATTATGGGATTTTGTTAGATTGTTAGACAAAATACATGTACTGTGTTAATGTTTCCTGCACTGAAATGCTTTTTTTTTTTTTTTTTTTTTTTTTTTTTTTTTTTTTTTTTTTTTTTTTTTTTTTTTACTACTAACAATAGCTAACTTATAACCCAAATAAGGCGGGATAGTATAGCAATATCACAAGAAAATATTTTCGTATGCCTCTATTATATCTTATCTGCTTGATGAACATATTATTCAGTAATCCATATATACATGATATAGATGTACCCATAGAAAAACTACGAAATTGATGAGTTATTGCTATAAAAACACACAACAGTGGAACAAAAAGCTAAGAGCGGTTTGCCAATAAATATGATTATATGATTATATATCTCTTTAGATTCATGGTATTGGGACAATCCGATTTTGAAACAAATGTCTCCTGCCTTGAGATTCAGACACTCACATTGAATGTGGGATATATGGATACTTAAGTTCATCATAATACACATAAAAATATTATTTTGACTTCTTTATAAACCACATAAGATTTTGTATTTTTTGTATATTTTATTCTTGTAGGAAAAAAAAACATCAGGATCATTACAAAATATTCGACTATTCTTCTATTTTAACTCCCTTCCTTGGTGAACAGATGCATAAGGATATAAAAAAAAATGATTCAGCAATCCATATATAGGCAGATAGGTGTACCCATAGAAAACCATATGAAATTGATAAGCTATTGCTATAAAAACACAAAACATACATAAGCACAAAAAGTCACAAGCACACAAAGCTATCAGTAGTTTGCCCATTATGATTATGAATCTTGTAAGTTATGGGATAATCCCATTGTTAGACAAAATATCAATGTTTTCTGCCCTGAAATGTGTTTCTGTCTTCAAAATTTAAAAACTTTAAATATTTTACTTCATAGAAGCAAATGATTACCACAACTTCTTTATAACCTACACTAGGCGGAAACTATAGCAATATCAGATGAAAATATTTATTTCTCCTGTTTTACGAACAGATGCACATGGATGCAAATGATTCATCACTCTGTACTGTAAAAACTCATGAACGATATTGATGATATATTTTATGAAAATACACAGCATAAACACAAAAATCTATGAGCAGTTTGCCCATATTTATGATTATGGATCTCTTTTGATCTGTGGTTATTATGGGACAATTCGATCGTTAGACAAAATGTTAATGTTTGATGCCCTGATCATTCATATAAAATATTTCAAGTTCATGTTACGACACATAATAAGATATTCTTTTATAGCTTTTTATAACCCAGGCAGAAAAAGTATGGCAAAATAAAGGAAAATCAGAAGAAAAAAATCTTATACATCTATTTCATCTCTCGTGCTTGATGAACAGAGATGCACATGGAAATAATTGTTCAGCATTCTGTATTGATAGAAAAAAGGAGAAATTGATGAGCAAAGGTATATACAGATAAGCTATCAGTAGTTTGCCTAGCCATCTGTACTGTACATGTATGATAAATATGTGGTGTTTTTATTTGCTTTTCATTTGCTTTCTGTATATACACAAAGATCTGTTTGAGCATTCTTATTGAATAAATATTGGTTTAATATTTTCGTTCTATTTGACTACACGGATAAAAACAAATAATCTCACTATTTTTATCACAATTACGTTATAACTCATAGTGAAGGAGTTATTACAATTTTTAAATCTGTAACACAGTCGAAATCAACCACACACACACACACACACACATACACACACACAAAGTAAAGGCCTCCACCATCGCGTCGGTGAGATAGATAAAAATAAACGAAAATGAGGTGTTCTCACTACCTTGTTTGCGTCATTTTGTCAGTATATTGTCATGATTGTGGTCCCTAATCACATTTCGTATGAAATATGAACAGACTGTTGACTGTATTATGTCGATGACGTTTGAATCAATAAATTTCCAAACATTGAAGCACTCCATCGTGATGACAAATATGTTAAAAATGGTAGTTTTAATCTAACTTTTTTATATCTAAAAATATGATACACGTTAACAGTAATAATAATAATAATAATAATGTCTTATTTACCCAGGGTAGCCACATTCAGCTGTAAGATAGCTTCTCTTCCAGCGGGCCCTGCATAACATAAAGTTATTATTACCGTTCTCCTTTCTTAAATGCCGAGCGCCTGGTAAGAAGGCAGATGGTCCCATTTTTGTAGGTCTTTGGTATGACCCGGCCGGGGATCGAACCCACGACCTTCCGTTTATGGGGCAGACGCTCTACCACTGAGCCACACATGACCCGTATGATTCCAGTAAGATTCCGTATGAAGCTAATGATGTAATGATTGCCTGATTTTCTTCTCCAAGTACTGCTTTTCTTTACATTGGGAGTTGATTGAAAGAAATCGTCACGGATTCCGTCGATGTTGCCGATCGCACGGATGCCCATCAGCGGCAGGGATCGTCATATCTCTGTGACTTTGAAAATTCGAAACTTTGAGCGGGTTGTCCGATTTTGCTCAAATTTTGACACTTTGTTCATGGAATTTTTCTTCATTCAATAATAGCACGATAATTCCAGGGATTTGTTCCTCTTTAAAGAGCAACCCGCTTTAGATATTTAGACATCATATTCAATAATAACAAAGTTCATTAAAAACAATCACTGTTGCATTGTTACACGATCGTTTTGAGCAAAAGAATGACATTACCCCAATTACATTGGAAAGCGACTTAGTACCTTCTCGCTCTCAAGCTGACAGCATGTCGTTAAGACGTCTACTTTGCCATTTGACAGCCAGACATCGGTATGACACATAAATGCGTAACTTGACAAACTGCACAGACTGTCATATTTTTCACTATGGGCATGGAAAATGGAGAGAGAGTGTACAAGTAGATAACTTTCTTTCAACCGTACACATTTCGTATGTTAGTTCGCGAAACCATCATATTGTGCGTTGGAATTTGACCTTATTAACCATGTTCACAATTTATCTTTATCATTTACAATTCCAACGTTGTATTTCGATATTATCATATTTGTTGTATTATATTTTACCTTGTACTATTTTAGATGGATAGATAGATAGATAAATGGTTTATTGAATAAAAATCATTGCAGCTAATAGCTGAATTGTGATTTGAATTTACAAAGTAAAACATAAATAATATACAACATTATGAAAGGACATGTGAAGTATAAAAATGGTGAGAGGTGCAAAATAAGTGGGAGCATGAAACGCAGATAAAAAGGATACATACACACAAACATAAAGGCACGCACACACACATTCATACACACATTCAAATGGACATATAAGCTTACATCATTTCAGCCGTATTTACACCATTCACGTTACTACACAATCTACACCAATATCCCCTAACATCTTGTACACACACAGACGGACACACACCCACTCACACACACACACACACACACACACACACACATAAATACACCTTATCTTTATCTCTCTCAGACACCGAATTAACCGAATATTGTAATGTGCTGAAGGGCCCCATAGAATACCGGAACTTGTTGAATGGGCTACCCTGGCAAAATGTGAATAAATACAATAAATTATATATTGAAGTGATGTAGAGAATGAAACGGACATTACAAAAGTGCATGTAGGTCGCTGAACATGTTGCTATGTCGGGCTGTATTATTTCGTTAAGATGGTGCAGTCCCAGTGTTTATGTACCAATTTGTATATCCTAAAACGTCACCGAGCCGATGTTCATGTTGCATATTTATCCGCTGAGAGAACATAAATGTTTCTCATATCTTGTTCAGATTACACGTGCAGGTGGAAGAAATGTTTATTTTGTTCACTTCCATTTTCTTTCTTGTTCATAGAGCATACCTACAATTTAGTCCAGACCTGGTGAACACAGCAACGCATTCCGTAAAAAGTCATACTATCAGCTTGGGGCTAACAAAAGTTATGATGTCATAATGTCCATCGGTTAGTAAGACTTGATACATATAGCTCAGTCGGTATAGCGTGTGGCTTTGAATAAAGCGATCCTTCATAACGCTTTTTGATTCCCACAACTAACTGTCGAGTTTTTAAAAGCATTTTGTCAAATATTGCACGTAATATTTGACCATGTTTGTAAAAGTTCAAGAAGCCCTTACATTTTGCACCAATGTCTGAAGAAGGTAAAGGGAATAAAAATCATTGTTGAAATTTCTCACTTTTAAGTCCTCAATTGAATCTAAAGCCCTGGTCACATGGGACCCCGGAAGCAACACGATTCACCCCGACTCTTTGTTCTGAGGCAGGTAACTGTGAATTAACGAGTCGGGGTGAATCGTGTTGCTTCCGGGGTCCTATGTGACCGGGGCTTTAGACCTTTGCCTCCTATAGTTCCGCCAAGGGTACAATGTCATCCCTCACTCTTGGGGAGAATGATTTTGGCGC